>LPNX010955952.1:203474-376292 GCA_001517045.1 Pseudotsuga menziesii | reverse complement strand
ATATATATATTCACACACACACACACACACATATATAACGTCCTTCTCTTGTAGCTATATTTTTTCTTCAAAATACTATGTTGAAATTTCCCTTTATGGATATGTATTATGGAAATGTTTAAATGCTAAACTATGTCATTTTTGGATTCATGCTTTGTAATTTTCGTATGTAAGATTGTGACTACATCCTTATGTGTGTGTGTGTGTGGTTTACGTTTCATAATTTGATATTGTCAAAATTGCACTTTATGAATCAGAGTAATTTGTCATTTTTGTCTAAAGATTTAAATCCAAAGTCCCATGGTATTAATAAATTATCAATTTATGAATACCATTTGAGAGAGATGTGTCATGATGTCAGAAGTCAAGAGACATGTGCTCAGCCAATTGGTGAGGCCCCTCTTGCACATCCAATTTTTGGATGTTAGACTGATAAATGACATGTCAATGACCTCAATATTTATAATCATGAAAAAACTGAAAATGAGACATTAGGTTTTGTTTAACGTGTATGTGTCCCAACCAGAAACACATTTGGATGTAGAACTCACATTTATAAATGAATAGTTGAGGGCTCTCATTTAGCATTCCATTCTTGGATGTTAGATATAGGATACGTAACATTGACATGTCTTTTAACACTCTAACATACAATTTTGGATGTTAGACTCATAAAGCACATGTCAATGACCGCAAAATTGCAATTGGTAGATCAATTCATAAACAGATTTGGATGTAGAACTCACATTTATAAATGAATAGTGAGAGTCCATGGTATTCATAAATTATGAATTTATGAATACCATTTGAGAGAGATGTCTCATGATGTCAGAAGTCAAGAGACATGTGCTCAACCAATTGGTGAGGCCCCTCTTACACATCCAAATTTTGGATGTTAGACTGATACATGACATTTCAATGTTCTCAATATTTATAATCATGAGAAAACTTAAAATGATACATTAGGTTTTGTTTAACATATATGTGGCCCAACAAGAAACAAATTTTGATGTACAACTCACATTTATAAATGAATAGTTGAGGACTCTCATTTAGCATTCCATTGTTATATGTTAGGCATAGGATACATATCATTGACATGTTTTTTATCACTCTAACATCCACTTTTGGATGTTAGACTCATAAAGCACATGTCAATGACCTCAAAATTACAATTGGTAGATCAATTTTATCTTTGACATAGACATTGCTTAATTGAACAAATGAAGCTATGTTGCATCTATAAAATGTATAAAATAAATAATGTTTCAATTTTATTGGTTTTGTTCATAATGATACATTTTTTCATTGTTTGGTTATATAGCTACAAATGGATCCTGCCATCTGGAGTTTGTTGCCAATGGAGATATTGGAACTGATTTTGTTGTGGGTTCCTTTTTCGACATTGATCCAGTTAGGATCAATTTCTATACATTTCTAGGAACTTTTGTGGTGACCAACATTTACAACTTTTTGGTTGAACAACCACATAACTAAAGTTGGTTTTTTTGTTGAAGTTTGGTGCCCATACGAGATCGAAATACTATATAAGTTTATTAATTCTATAGAACATACATCTTTTCTACATATTACCAATCCAGAAAACAATTATTGAATTGAATGCATGGATGGTTCAAATATTTTTCTATCGACGTTTTGTTCATTGCCAGGTCACAAGCGCTACTCCATTATTAACCCATTCGAAATACGATTTTTATATATACACGTGATTGAAATTGGAGTGCTTGGTTTCTTCACACTCATAAGCAACATCGGTGATCACAAACATGGATGGATAGTTGTTCGTCAGCAAGAGAACGAACATGTTTCAAAATTCCTTGTGTCCAGCAATGTGAATAGAGATTGTAGAGAAATTGATGTAACTGGTTTCATTCCAACCCCTCCTAAAGATGGAGTTTTTTTTAATGTAAAACTATATTTGCTACATATGAGAATCATTTCATAGGAAGATGCTTTATATTCCTATACTATTTGGTCACTTGACATTGGATTGAACAAATGAGTTGGTCATGCAATTCATACAGGATGCATCAAAGGATCCATGTGTTTGACTATACATCAAAACCAGTTGCTATGACTTGTGAACGATGGTAGGACAACTATATGGTCCATAACTGAAATGACAGATGTAAGGATTGGTGCATCTGCAGTTCAAGAGGTGTATGGGTTTTGGATATTTGGAAGAGAATTGAGATGGACCCTTTTAGAAGTTATGACACTCCATATAAATACAAGGTTGTCCTAGGTACCTTCCATTTCAGGTTGTGGGAAGTTTTATTCTGTTCTGTAGGTAGGGTCAAATCCCGTACATAAATTATGAACTTAACACTTGTAGGGTTACTCATGTAGGACCCAACGAAGGATCATTGCTATGAAGTCATCGATTGCCTATGCCAATAGACATCCAATGTACCAACATTGTAATGTCTAGAAATTTATGCCCTCTAACTCCAAGCATGAAAGTTCTCGACGATTCACTCCCTCTTCCTACAAATTGGGATGAGTTGTTGGAGCGTTATGGCATGTAAACAATATGCAAAAAATATGTTTTTTTTGCATATTTTGTGAATTTTGATCATCTTTTTATATCATCTACATCCATGTAATCATTATCTATATCTAAATTATATTGCACAAAAGAATATCCATTGTGGATGTTATGTTTTTTTGTAGTGTATGTATTTTTTTGCGATCATCTTTATGTTTCATCATTTTATATTATACTTCAATTGTACAAGTAACATGAAAAAAAATGTTTTCCTTAGTCTAAAAATTTTAAATTATACTTATGCTTACAAAACAAAACCCGTGTTTTATGAGTATTTTAAAATAAAGGCATATTTACATTAATCCTTCTGCTAACAGATTCTCTTATTTTGTGTTATAGAAATGGCTATGGTCCCTGCGATTTGGAAATATTTTCCAATAGACATACTTGAAATGATCTTTCTTTGGTTGTGTTTATTGATGATTATCCATTTGAAAATGGTTTGGAAAGGTTGAAGCTATATTATGTCTAAAAACAATTTCATCTCACAACGTAAACACAATCAAACGAAAGAATATGGAATTTTGGTTGGTTTTGGCTCTTCTGGTAGACATCGATTCGTTGGCAATTACATTAGCCAAATAGGAAAATGTTCATCTCTGTCTATGCAGCTCTTAAACAACGAATACAAAATTGAATCCACGTGTGGTTCAATTCTTGTAGTTTCATCCTCCAGTATCTTATATAGAAAAAGAAACTACTACATTGTCAATCCATTCACAAAGACTTGTACATTTGTAGGGTGTCTTGGTCTCGGTGATTGGGGTTTATTTACATTGTTGAAAAATTTTCAACAACAAAAATACCATTGGGTAGCATTGAAACATGTTTATATAGAATTTCAAACAAAATATTTTATTTCTAGTATTCATATGCAGTGGAGACAAGCATGTCCTATAGATGGCGATGTTTTGCGGCCCAAAAATCCCATTTTCTATAATCAAACAATGTTATGGGTGAATAGTCATGTGGTTTCTAGAGATAATCATATATGTCTATACAAGCTATGTTGGATAGATCTTGAGAATAACAAATGGGGGTTTGGGTTTATTCCACACTCGAATTAGACGTTATCAATTAGCCTAGCATGTTATCACAATGAACTTCTTTGTTTTATCAATGATGGGAGAACTATAGTGTGGTTTGTAGAACAAACAAAAAATCAAAATGATTCAACAAATTCTTCTATAAGAAATGGATGTTTAGAAGGTGGATTGCAATGGAGTATCATGTCTAATTTGATCTCGGGCATTAATGGGAAATGCATCAGATATTTTCCTGTTGCAGCACTTGATAATTACATGCTCATGTGCAAATACGATTGTCTTACTTTTGGTTTCTATGAATTCATCGACGCACATTCTAATTTTGTAAGTGAGGATAGAAAGTTGGATTCTGCATTATCCAAACTTGAAAATCCAACACAACTAAGTGTTGTTGAGCTTATATCCATCATTCTAAGTTGCCCCAAAATGGATTCAATTGATGATGTGTTTTCAATGGGATAATATAAACACATATGCCATGTTACTTGAATGTATGTTATGCAAGTTGACATGTTTGGATGGTTCTTAATCATACTTATTCAAAATATTTCTCCCCAACAAACTTTACCGGATTGTTGGCAATTAGTGCTACATATCGAATGTTACTTAATTGTACTTATGCAAATCGACATCTTCAATACTTAATTATCATGCTTATTGGATTTATCTCTTCTGATTTTTTCCAATTTACATTCTCTTTGAAATAGAAATTGATCATACATGCCATCTCTTTTTTATTTTCTTGGAAACAAATCCTCAGTACAATATTAGTTTATATCTTGGCAATCTTCGGCAATACAAATATTATAAGATAATATTTGAATAAAGTTCAAAAATTTTACATATGTGTTTCTTTTTACCATACCTATAACATGACTTTCTACACTAATATGGTTTGACATTAACTATTTTTTTTATGTTCATGTAGATATGTTGTCAGAGAAAAATAATAATTGGAGCAGTGAGAAGAACTTGATGGAAACATCACGGCACACAAAAAACAAATCCTCGCGAAAACACTATAATAAAAAAAATGAAGATATTAATAGGAAACGTCGTTTAATATACAAAGAGAATAGTGAGCAAATCAACAAACAAAGAAGAGAACGTCATGGCCATTCTTTTGCAAATGTCATTGATTCTCAAGGAGAGCCCACTAAATTCCAAAGCATATCTAATATAATGAAGAGATCAAATTTCCAAATTCAATTTCTATCATCAACGCCTACATATAGTGACAACTGTAATGAAAGTTTGAATGAAATTATTGAACCTTTCATAAATCATACTTCTGGCGAAATGTTCTCTAATCATGGCACCGAGGTATAAGGATTACATGGCATTGTCTATATTTGAATAAGTATTTATATGTACACTATAGATATACTTACATACATGTTCAATGTTTAGATAACTACTCGCAACAATTTTTCAAATCGATCATTTGATGAGCTCGAGGAAGCTATGCATACAAATCAAAATGAGACAGTACAAAATGATAGCACCAATATAGCTGAAAGAATCAATGGAATACGAATAATTTCTCTTGGAACAACAAAGGACATGAATTCTAAGGCTACTAGGAATGACTCACATAGCCCCGCAAACAATGCATTGTTAATGAATGAAGAACAAGGGTTTCAAAATCAACTCAAAACCGGTTCGCAAATGTCCAGTCTATCAAGAACTATTTCTGTTTGAACAACCAAGGTAGTGTTTCACCTATCCATGACAACAACCATGCATTTGACCTTGATCAAAATAAGGTAGTATAAGATACAATACTATTTCATCTTTGTGTGCAATAATTCAATGAGAAACCATTTTGAAACTTCAGGATAGTAGCATCCATGGACAACAACTAGTCAGTGTTGGACATAATTGTCGAAATGACATGATATCAATCAATGTCATTCCATCTTCTTGTGACGATGAATCTCTAGAAAATGTCGATGAAAATTATGTTGTGTGTAGCCAACTGAAGAACATGGACTTCAATTGGGAAAACAATTCTACACTTATGAATGATCAAGCAATAAATCAAAACCAGATCATGATCAGTAGACCAAGTGGAGATGCACAAAGGACTATTTTTCTAGGAACATCAAAGGTCTTACTCAGCCTATTCGTTTGCAAGTTCCATATTTTGATCTTACCAGAAGATTTGGCATAATATTTAACAACGACATTTTCACTTTTCAGGATAACAGCGTCTAGGCTCATCTCAGACACAACATTCAAACCCCAACTCAACTCAACGATCTGATGGCAACGAACCTTGATTATAATTTTCCTGTTGAAATCCATCTGGGTTAGGTTTCAGGTGATGGTACTCGATGAAAGCAAGTTAGGAATCTACATTGTCGTAACAACATAAGAGAGAGATGTCGCCATGTCTCGTCTCACTCCACATTGAATGATAACATCCATGCTCAAGATCTAGGTTTAAATATACATACATCAAGAAACATGGTTGAGTTTTTCCAACAAATGTCCTCTTTCCATCAAGCATTGCGTGCCCAAATTCATAAATTGTTAATTGTGCAAATGTGTAATGTTTGTCATGAATCATACCTTGGAATGAATGTTTTCAGATGAGATGAAGGACCTATTTGTGTGTGATGTATTGAAGGGCATGGTATCCATCGTTTCTCTCGAGATAAAAACATGAATGCTAGAAAATAGCCTCCTGTTTTATCAATTTTGACACAAGTTGAAGAAATGTTAATAGCACGAGTGAATCCAATACTACAGGTCACACATGCATGTAGAGGTCAATATAAATACAGTGGCCATACAATTAGCTTCCCACAAGATATCGTTTCAAATCTTAAGACTCTTCCTCATCGAATAAAAGACCTAGACATATTAATTGTCAGAAGAGAAGGGCCTCCATTCAAGCACTATGATTGCATTGGTAGTAGGTCGCAAGTAATGGATGCATTGCATTACAAAATACGGATGGAAAAATATTACTAAGTTGTTGAAGTTGATCCAGAATCAGTCATATGTCTCCCAGACCAGCTAATAGATGTCTCCTCTAAATTGCGTTATATCAACTCTGACATAGCTGACTCAGAAGAGATTGATGCAGACATTGATATATTTGGAACTCATCGACTCAAAACTCATCCTTCATCCTTTATAGCTAGAATTCCAAATGCACGAAGAGAGATAGAAGAGATATGAAACTTTGTTAACAAAGAATCTTCTTTGTCAGATTTAGATATGCAATGGCTAGAGATTGGTTTGTCTCCAATAAATGAACACGACACAGAAGGTTTGTTTGACATGGCATTTCCAACATTGTTTCCCTGGGAACTACTGATTGGTTGCAACCACGTTTGAAGAATATCCGTTTACATGAGTATGGATTGCACCTACTTAAATGTTGTGATCAAAGGTTTGGAAAACATCCAAGGTTTCAGTATTTTGTATTGAACATGATAATGAGACATCGAAGCCAAGGAACAACTATTGTATTCATGAAAAAACACATTGAAGATGGCATACCTAGCACAATTGAAGATTTATGTAAGGAGCTCTATTAATTCCCTAACACCAAATTAGCCGAACGATTGATGTGTTTTGGTTCATGTATTTGAGGAAAAAAGGCATACTGGAACATATGTCGCAATGAGCTTACTGACATGATATCACAAATAGGTTTCCCAACTTTGTTTTTCACTCTAAGTGTAGCTAATACCAAGTGGCCAGACCTACATAAATTTATTCCCAATTTTGCACCTGTATCTACACAAAACAAAAATAGATGGAGAACCGATAATGTTATAAACTATCCACATATTGTTGCAAAGTATATGGATGAATGTTTTAGTATATTTCATGAAAAAATCATTGTGAAATACTTTCATGCTAAAGACTACCAGTACATGTACATCATTTCCTTATTCTAATTTTTAATCTAACATGTTCGATTATTACTTGAAATTTTGTTGCAAGCTAATATTATTGAAACATGATGAGTTTCATAGGTATGAATGGCAACATAGGGTATCAGTACATATACATGGCTTTCTGTGGTTAGAAGGTGCACCATAGATGGAACAACTAGATTGGAAAGACACGATAAGAGTTGATGCAGCAAGATGATACTTTGACAATTATGTAACAGCATGGAATCCTCGTGATGCTCACGATAGGAATATATCTATTCATCGAACTCTAGAGGAATATCCTTGCTTATTGGATACCAGTGAAATATTCAATGCAAATCCCCTTGATGATTATGAGCAACTAGCAAATCGAGTGCAACGACACACAAGATGAAGTGTTCATTCATGTTTATGAAAAAAAGGTTCCTCCTACATGTGCCGATACAATGCACCATAGGAAATTCAAGGCCAGTTGAAAATATTTGTCAATGACAAAGGACACAAAAAATATGAACCTACTCGCAACGATGACAGGTTAAATGTTCATAACATTTCTCTTCTTTCAATATGGCATGCCAATGTTGATTTCCAGCTGGTTCTTTCATGTCATGCAGCTTTGAAATACATTGCAAAGTATGCTTCAAAATCAGAGAGAAGATAAAAAAGCTATCAAGACATGTTGACAAGAATTTCCAATGTCATTGACTCTGACATTCCCTCCATATGTGCATATAAAAAGTTTCTTGTTGAAATAATTGTGGAAAGAGATAAAGGAGCACAGGAAACCCGTCATATGTTGTTAAAGCTTCCTCTTGTTATTTATAGCCATATCTTTGTTTCAATTAATCTTGGCAGAAAAATATTCAAAAGATTTTCTTCTTACTCGAATAACAACAAATTCCCAAGAGGGTTTGGGTTTCTAAAATGCTACCAAAAGAATCCTCCATTTTTGGAGCACTTGTCTATGATTGAAACTACACGATCATGGTCTTTTAGTGGTCGACATCAGAAAGAACCGTGGAATCCAAGAGATACACCTGCGATAGTTCATGTATGGACATGGTTCTGTGAGGTTCCTAAAAGCAATTCATATTCCTTTGAGTCATTTTTTAGCAGTGAATTACTTCTGTATAAACCATTTAGAAACATTCAGATTGATATTGGAGTCGGCACGGAAATTATTATTCAGAATTGGAGGATCCTTAGATATCGATAGTGGCATGTCAATAGGATACCTTTGGGACCAGATAACAATGAAGAAGATGACAATACACATCGAGATGAAGTGATTCATGAGAATGACATGGATGAGTGGGAGATGTTGTCACGTCTTGTTCCTCCCAATACTGTTCAAGTTTCAGACATTGATACTCTTGGTCGCAGATACTTTGACTTGGTTTATGGATGGAATAGTACAATAGGTTCAAATTGAAACTTAGAGGACCCAACAAATTTCATAAAAAATGGACGCTCAAGAGGATCCATACCAGATCTCTCACATACTAGGTTGGCTTCTCCATCCTCATTTTTTGATAAGCAATGTCTTTGTTTTGAAACTGTTATTTAACATTTTCATGAAGGACCTAATGCAGACCCGCTAAAGATGATAATTCAAGGAATTGGAGGGACAGGAAAGTCTTACCTTATACATTTTATTGGACATGAATTTTCAATGCATTCCATAAATTGAAAAATCCCTATGTTATTGCTAGAACCTACAGGAGTAGCGGCCTTCAACATATGAGCCAAAACAATTCACTTAGCCTTCAGAATCCCTATTAAATACTTCAAATCTTTACAAGGTCAGTCACTTTTTGTATTGCAAGAAGAAATGCAATATGTTACACACATTTTAATTGATGGAATGAGTTTCATTGGGCCAAGGTTGTTCATACAAATTGATTCACATCTTCGGGAGGCATTTCCTAAAAAAAGGTCAGATCCATTTGGTGGGAGATCATTTATTCTTGTTGGAGATCTTGGGTAGTTGCCTCTTGTCAGAGATAAACCATTGTACATAGGAAACATGGCTGGAAAGGTCTTATGGAAATATTTCAGAAAGGTAGTTAAATTGGACATGATATTTCGTCAATAAGGAACAGATCCAAATCAAGTCAAATTTAAGAGGTTGCTAGCCAACATCAGAAATGAAAACCCAATAATGGATGATTGGAATCTTTCAATGTCATGAATAGATGCCAATATGGATGGTACTGAAATTAGTACTTTCAATTCATAAATCCATGTGTTTCCTACGAACACCTTGGTAAATGTACATAATGGATGTATGCCAAAGTCACTTGGAATTCCTATAGCACAATGCATTGTTGAACATAGGAAGAATAAATATTTTACTGACACTGATGATGACTACCTTCAACAAGAAGTGCTTTTACGTCCTGGTGAGCGAGAGATGTTGACGTGTAACTTGTGGGTGGAAGCAGGGTTGGTAAATGGAGCACTTGGGATGGTTCAAAACATTTTTTTCTTTGATGGATCCAAACCACCACAACTGCCAATGTATGTTATAGTCTCTTTTGATGATTACATTGGTTTACCATGGGACATCAGATATCCCAAAATTGTTCCAATAGCACCTATTGTTAGAGGAAATTACAAGAAAATCCCATTACGTATGGCTTGGGCTCTTACCATACACAAATCGCAAGGTTTGACTTTACAAAGGGAAACCATCGATGTCGGTATTACAGAGAGGCAAGGTTTAGCTTTCATAGCAATTTCAAGGGTAAAATCTATTGATGGTTTACGAATATCTTCGCCATTTACATTTGAAAAGTATTCAAAGATGGACAAAAGTGCATATGCTACAATTAGGAAGAAAGAAGAACAACGGTTGGAATCCATTTTAGTTTAAAGATCACAAGTATTCTAGGTTATTAGGTAACTTGATTGTTTATTGTATAGATATTTATATTAACATGTTTCATTGTTATTATTTTAATTGGCAGCAAGAAATATAGATTGCAAGAGAGAAGACCAAATTACAAAACAGAATAGGTTTAATCTCTATTTATTCATTGTCTTTTCATATAGTTGTCGAGAAAAAGTTTTTTTTTCTATATGTTAACATACACTTTTTCAATATGTTCAATTACAATTCAATTTACAAGCATTTCTTAAGCTGTATTACGACATAAAAATATAGTGGCAACCATTATTTTTTTTACTAATTTGTTTGGATTTTTGTTCTTCATATTCTTTATGTATGTGTTGAAAGAGTAAAGATATAGTTAGTTATCTATTTTTTTCATAATATCCTCATAAGTAAATGTAATTTTTTTAATTGAGTTTTATCGATTAAATGTGAATATAATGATGAAATGTGCAAGAAAAATAGTATTGAATGATAGATTACGAGATGACATGCTAATGATTTTAACATATATAACCATGACCATGCATGTTACCGTTTTATGCAAAGTTTACATTTTGCTTTAGTGTATAATTTAATTATTATTGATATCTTAGAATTTTAGTGCTCATGCCACATTTCCTCCATTGTTGTTTATTGTATTATTTGGTTATCATGATGTTTGAATTCAAAAAACCATATATGTTTTTATTTTCGAGATCTTTGCGTAAAATCCAAATAAAAAATGGATGTGAAAAAAAATCAAACATCGTCCAATAGTAGGCATTAGACACCTCATAGACAAACCAAGGTAGAGACGTTGATTTCAGATACATGTTCTACATCCTGGAAGAGGAAACCTTTCCAAACCATAAATTCAAAAGGAGACAGGGAAGAAATTTGGCATTATTGGTACATAAAAAATATTTATTTATGGTTTTCTTACATATGGACATAGATCATCAGGTTTTGGGTTGGTATATGACAAGCTTGAGGATGCAATACAATATGAGCCTAACCACAGATTTGTGAAGAACGGAATTCATGATCTTGGCAAAAAACAACCCAAAACAATACTCCAAAAAAAGGCAAAGAAAATTCGTGATGTCATGCCAAGAAAATAAAAAGAGTATTGAGCCACTCTCATCATCATCTATATATGAAAAAATAGTGAGAGTGCTTTTTCTTTCTTTTCGCATTATTGTATTTATTCACTCTATTGTTGCATGCAGTTATGTAGATCTGTTGAAGATATTTTATAAGTTTGAATAATATTTTGAATTTTGATTTGTTCCTAAATAATCTGTTGTCAACCTATATCTTATTTATAAGTAGTTTAAATAGCTTTGTGTGTTCGTTCAAAGAAATTATTTTTATGATTTGTTATGTTTTTGTTGCAATATGGTAATGTTGGTTGCTGAATTTTTGTTACATGATGCCATTAATTAAATTGTTTTCTAGTAGTTTGGTTTATTTTTATTTTGAATTTCTTTTTGCATTCTGAAATCGATGAAGGGTTATCTTGGATTCTGATGTTCATTGGTGCTTATGGTGTCTTGTGACATTAGTTTATGGTTCTGTTCTACTATGTCTGTGTTATGCAAAGAAATTATTTTTTATAATTTATTATGTTTTTGTTGGTAATAACTATGTATTTTTAATGTTATTTATAAGTAGTTTAAATAGCTTTGTCTCTTGATTCAAAGAAATTATTTTTATGATTTGTTATGTTTCTGTTGCAATATGGTAATGTTGGTTGCTAGATTTTTGTTACATGATGCCATTAATTAAATTGTTTTGTAGTAGTTGGGTTTATTTTTATTTCGAATTTCTTTTTGCATTCTAAAATCGATGAAGGGTTATCTTGGATTCTAATGTTCATTGGTGCTTATGGTGTCTTGTGACATTGGTTCATGGTTATGTCCTACCATGTCTGTGTTATGCAAAGAAATAATTTTTATAATTTATTATGTTTTTGTGGGTAATAAATATGTATTTTTAATGTTTTTGTTTAGTTAATTGCAAATGGATTCAAGCATTTCGAGTTTATTGCCACTCGAGTTTCTAGAGATGATTCTCCTATGGGTGTCATTTTCAGCATTGGTTCATTTGCGATCAATCTCTAAACATTGTGAAGAGCTATTGTCCAGGCCATCTTTTGTTAGTGCTTGGAAAAATAACAATATAATAGAAACTGGGCTTTTAATTGAACTATTGGGACAGTATCAAAACCATTTTGTATATAAGTTTATCAATCGTATAGGACAAACATCTTTGTTGCATATCCCTTGTCCAGAATATAGATATACAATTGAATGTACAGCTGGTTCAATCATTTTTCTCTCAAAATATTGTCCTCTACAAGGGCATAAGGATTACTACATCGCAAATCCATTCATAAAGTGTTTCTCAAATATAGCAATTATGGATATAGGATTCTATGGTTTCTTTTCTCTAATAGGCAACACTGGTCAACAAAAACATGGATGGATACTTGTACATCATTAGCATACTGAACACGGTCCTAAATATTTTGTCTGCAGTAATATCCAAAGATTTTGGAGAGAAACTATTGGTGCTGATGGTGAACCTATTTCTCCTAAAGATGTTGTTTTTTATAAAGGAAAAATTTATTGGTTGCATGTGAAAATAACTTCTGAAGAAGGTGCCTCATATGTGTATAGAATGTACTCGCTGCATATTGAAATGAATATATGGGGTATGCATTCAATTTACACAGGATGTACGAAACGATCTATGTGTCTGAACTTACACTGCAACTGATTGATATGTCTTGTGAATGACGGTTTTACAAGTATATGGTGCATAGATGAAATTCAGGATTTTAAACATGGTCAAAATTGCGTTCAACAAACAGATAGTCTTTTCAAGGACGGTAGAGGGTTAAGATGGACCCTTTTATAAGGTATGACAAGAAATATAAATAGACATTGTTCAGACTATCTACCATTCTGAGCAGTTGGAAATTCTATATTGATGTGCAGGAATGCTGAAATTCCATTCATATACTATGATTTGGATACTTGTAGTGTTACTCATTTAGCAATTGATGAAATATCATTGCTTCCAAATCACCGTCTACCATTTCAAGCAAACAATCAATGCAGTAACATTATCATGTATAAGAATTTCTTTCCTCTAACTCCAAGCATGGATTTATTCGATGATCTTCTCCCATTCCCTCCGATATTGCTTCAGTCCCTGTGGGATTTTGACATGTAATTCAATTGGTTTATGAGTCTTTGTAAACAAAACTATGTTTTATTTTTTGCACTATGTGCAAATTTTGGTATGTTTTGGTTTTAAATAAAACATGGCTTCAACCCATGAAGCTTTTTAAAAAGGATATGGAAATTTGGAGTAGCTATGTTTGAGTTTTTTCTTCAAATCAATATTTTTATTTCTTTTGATCTAAAATAAATAGATTTATTTACTGTATAACATCAAAATTTATTGGCTATATTGAGAATTTAATGGAAACTATATTCTACATCTTTTAAATAGTACAACTAATATTACATATCTTGCCCTCACACACTAAAAGTATTTTACCAATTGTGTTGATAGTTACACTAATATATGATCTCGTGTCCTTCTATATTAATAAAAATAATACGGTTAAAATGCAAACATTCTAATTAAACCAATAATCTCGAATACAGTCACACAGAGATTGCATTATCAACAAATGAATAAACAAAGCATTCGATATGAACTCGGTATGAGAATAAACATTGCACATTAAAGAACACTTTTTTGCACTTGAAATAACAAAGATATTCCATAACTAACAATAATGTAATTTATGATGACTTTCTGTACTAAGTTGACGTAATGTAAAAGATTTTTCAACAATTGCATATTTCACTTCCTCAAATTACAATTTAAATAATCAATACAATATTTCACTTTCTCAAGTAACACTTTAAATAATATATGTAATTGTTGCAATTAAAATCTTAGATTTCATGATTTTAACAATCCATACATTCATTCACATCATATTCATGGATGCAATGCTTACTATTATGTTGAAATTGTTACTTTTTGTATTTGTTTAAGAATTTTATTTTTTTCATAAATATCTCGAATCATAAAATATATGGAACTAAAATTGCTTAGAAAATAATTCATTTTCACATTAAATACACATCAATTAAACAACTATTGCAGTATTTGAGTCTACAAAAACATTTCAGTACAAACATTGCAGATTATATAATAATTTTTCCCACTTGAAATAACAAAGATATTCCATATTTGCTCCACAATTGAAATTCATGCCTTGTTCAAATGAAAACAACATAACTAATGATCATGTAATTTATGATGACTTTCTATACACCACATGTCACAAGACACCATAAGCACCAATGAACATCAGAATCCAAGATAACCCTTCATTGATTTCAGAATGCAAAAATAAATTCAAAATAAAACTAAACCCAACTACTACAAAACAATTTAATTGATGCCATCATGTAACAGAAATCCAGCAACCAACATGACCATAAAGCAATGTCACAATTCAACTTAATGATCACTCACTATGATAATCCACCATAGCACTTCATAAATTAAACATATATTTGACTTATTAAATTACTTTTAATGTTGTAATGCAATCAACCACATTAATTAACATAACCATAATACAATATATTCATACATAAATGACGCAATCAAGCATAACCCTTCATATATGTCAAAACAGAATTAACAACCGAAAATATCACTACACCTAATCATTGTGCAACATTACAATGACTTATATTTTTTCACATTACCACATTACTCAACATAGCCATAATGCAACATGGCAATTACAAAACTTTTGCACTAGTAGAATCTAATAAAACCTTTCCACGACATAGCAAATTTTGATTTTAAATGCTAACGTTGGAGTGTGACATTTCCAATGACAATTATTATAACCCTTTGTCAACCTCCTACATGCTATCTGAATGCTTGCATTCCCCAATGTATTTGTCAGATTATGAAATGAAACAAAAGCTATGTGACATTCACAGAGTATGCAACAATTTGATGTCACATCTTTGTGACATTAACTATTTTTTATGTCGCATTGTGACATTGATCTTTGCACCGAGAGGCACTCTACAGCCCAGTATGGGGGAGATCTTGTAACGTTATGTAACGTTGTAACATTACGTAACGTTGTAATGTTATGTAATGTTACATAGATGTCGGCTATAAAAAACAAAACTTTTAATTATCTTCCAAAATAAATGTCAGCCACAAAAACAATCTAATATGGGTGAGATGTTGTAATGTTCCTACCTAACAAAATAATAAAAAATTTAATTATCTGCCATAAAAAAATGTCTGTGAGAAAAACAATGCAATATAGGGGAGATGTTGTAATGTTTCTGCTTAACAAAATAATAAAAAATAATAAAAATAAAAAAATTGAATTATCGGCAAAAAAAATGTTGGTCATGCACATGGTTTTAAAACCATGTGCAAGGCTTCTTAAAAACCCATGGTTTTATTGTACATGGTTTAGGAGGGCCTTACAAATAGTTTTAAAGCCATGTGCAAGGCCTCCTAAACACCCCATGGTTTTGTTCTACATGGTTTAGGAGGTAGTTGCAAATGGTTTTAATACCATGTGCAAGACCTCCTAAACAACCCATGATTTTAGGAGGGCCTTGCACATGGTTTTAAAACTATGTATGGGGGAGATGTTTTAATGTTTTTTCCTAACAAAATAAAAAATATTATATGTAGCCATAAATAGTATTAAATATTAATAATAAAAATATTATTTTTGAACCTTAAATAAAAAAAATGTGTCTTTTGGTCTGAATCACATTAAAGCTGATAGTTGAGTGCAATACTTAAGAAGAGGTTTGCACCTCCAAAGTTTTGATCCCTCTTGGCGCTTGCTAGATCCTGGGATTTAGATCTATCCTGGTATACATTCTAATAATAACGAACATATATTCATCATTAATACATACTATTATTATAAAATTATTATTTAATTATGCTTACTTAAATATTATTAATATTATTTTATTAACACCTAAAATAATATATTATAAAAATCATGTTATTATTTTATTGTTCCTTTAGTACAATTATTTTCATTATTAAATACTATATTTTATTCTATTCACATCAATACTTTAAGTAATAACCATATTTTGACAATAAAATAATAAAATACATTAGTATTGTTAAATATTAATATTTTCTTTATATGGTAGTTATATTAATTTATTACTTTATTCCAGTTATTTTAATTGAATACTATATTATATTAGTTTAACATTCTAAATAAAACAATAGAATATAGTACAATTAAAATTAAACTCATTCTACTCAAATTATATTATTAACTATTTTTAATATTATTTTATTAAGATCTAAAATATTAGTTTCACATTCACAATAGAATAATATAATATAGTAATATTATTTTATTATCATTGTACTTAAATAGAGTTATTATAAAATTATTTTATAATTTTACTTACTTAACTATTTTTAATATTGTTTTATTAAGATCTAAAATAATATATTGTATTGAATATTACTATGTAATAACACATTAATTACTCTCAACTAATTACAATTATTACAATTTTATTACCACATTACTCAACATAGCCATAATGCAACACTGCAATTAGAGAACTTATGGACTATTAGAATCTAATAAAACCTTTCCACCACATATTACATTTTGATTTTAAATGCTAACATTCCACTCTCACATTTCCAATGACAATTATCATAACACTTTGTCAACAGCCTACATACTATTTGAATGCTTGCATTCCCCTATTTAATTGACAAATTATGAAATTAAACAAAGCCTATATGACATTCACACACTTTTCAAGGATTTGATGTCACATCTTCTTGGCATTTATTACTTTATTCGAGTTGTTTTAATTAAATACTATATTGTATTTAATATTCTTATGTAATAAAACATTAACTAACTATAATTATTAAAATTTTACTATTATCTAAAGTATTACAATATATTACCATGTATGTTAAAATCAAAATTATTAATTTATAAATTGTTTCCTAATATTAATTACACTTGCCTAACCAATATTATTACTATTTTGTTATTATCTAAAATATTATAATATATTTTTATAAAAAGAAAAAGAAATTACTAAATTATTTGTTTCCCAATACTAAAAAAATATCTCCAAACTATACTATATTTATATTCAAGATTGATAAATTAATATGGTATATTAATTTGTTGTAACATTGGCATACATTATTTATTATTTTAAATAATACAATGTATAAATGTATAAGAAGAGACATTTATTTAAATCCAAATGGATATTAAAATAATTAAGTGTAAAGGTATTAAATTTCAATTTTAAAAAATTTAATTATGATAATGAATTATATTTATTATTTATATTATAATAATTAAATAAACAATATTACTCTTATTAATACTTTTTATAATAATTATTTAAATTTATTATTATATATTTAAATAATTAAATAAACATTATTATTGCCATTAATACTAGCAACAATTACATTAATAAGTAAATTTAGGCACATACTTTTCATATTAATGTTTTTGACTATAATATGTGGTTAAATTTAAACATAAGCACCTATTTAGACTCATTATTATAATAAAATTGTTTATAAAAAACTATATGCCCTTTTTACTATTTGCAATTATGGAAATATCTTTTTTTAACTCTGAAATGGTTTATAAAAACAAAATGTCCTTTTTACTATTTTCAATTGTTTAAAAAAATATTAACATTTACCATTGTACAAGCTCATGAACATCAATGACCGGTTTAGGAATCTTTGTTTTTTATATTAAAGTAGGTTTCTTCCATTTGTGGCCTGGAAGAGGTATCCGAAAGTATGTGAAGGATTTAAATAGGGTTACAAGATCTCTAGAACTTCAATGCACGTCTTCCCAAACACGACATTTCATCTGTTGAGAAGTTGAAATACTTCAAAAAAATCATATTACCCTGGACTTACTTTCTCCACTCGACATCAATGATTGATTCAGACTTGTAGGGGTACCTATTTGCATCTGAATTCCACGTTTTAAAGAAAACTAATTTATGAAAATTCTCGTTGTGAACTCCCAAATGCATGGAATATTCGACAGTGCGCAATCCTCTAAATAAACTCAAAGGTGAGAGATGCCTTGTTTTGACAGGATGATGTTCCGCAGGGTAAAAAATATTTGATTGGTGGACACACTTTAGTCATACCAATATAATACTGATGTCAAGATGATAATCCTAAGAATGATGTATTCAATCAATTGCACCTCGTAATTAAATGCGATGGCTTCACCTTGCTCTGTAAACCCTCCACTCGCAGTTCACTTATATCTGATACTATCTACCACCGAAACAAATATGCAAATCAAAGGTGAAAGAGAAAATCTTGTTCAGCCAAGGATTCACATCAACTTTCATAAGTTTTGTGCCATCAAAACCAGCTAGACGACTTGCTTTACATACCCTTGTTTCAGCTGTTCACGTCCTCGTTTCGTAATTGCCAGTATTACTAATTCCAGGTATAGTCTAAGAAAGAGATCGAACAGAATCTATGCATTTTAATTGAACTGGCTCACCAAAAAGATGTATCAATGCCACTCCACGTAGTACCAAATGAACCTTTGTGTATCCACCTTCAGGTGTGTATGAATGTGGGGGTTTCACGCCATAAATAAAACAAATAAGCCCGCTCCCTCCCTATATCCATTCAAGCCATAATCCAAACGATGTTGAGCTATGGGATAAAAAAAGATAGATGCACTAAACCTCGTCCGATATAGCAAGAAGTCCCTCCGCCAGCAGGGAAAATTGAGGCAATAACTCTATGATCAATAGGAAATAAGACGATGGCCCCATAAATAGTAACCTCTGATATTCTAACCTGAAGATTCCGTTGAGCGTTGGCATTCTGTTGGCATTCTGTATATGCATGTGATCCATTCAAATACTTTATGACCGGCCCGCCGTCCATTCACACATGGTATGGTAACATAGAAATATTTTATTGAGAACATATATATCCAACAACACATACTTACAGAGTAGAAAACGCATCCTAACAACACTGTTCATTGGGTGAGTATGGAAAGTCGGTAATCGACCATGATGCCAATGGAAATGTGTGATATAAATACTCTTCCTTTCGGTGTTTTGTTTTTCATAGAATAAAGATAGTTCTTCAAAATTTCTATAATAGTTCTTAATCATAATTGTTGCAGCAACTGACAGGATTTAAGAGCAAATTCGACCCAGTGGTTGACGCAATCGTTATTGGAAGTAAGCCAGAGAGTATATTCAATGATGATGAATAGCCTGGAATTTCAGATGGCTACATGTTTTAAGTGCCTGTCATTTTACGTTATATGCTAGTTTATAAAGTGTCAAATTTATTGTATTATAAAAAACTCATCCCTTAATGCTAAGAATTTCATCCCGTACTCTTACCAATTGGTCTCCTCTCGGTATATCTGGATGTAAAACTCAACCATTACTGCTAGCAATTCCTCTTATCGATTGGTTCCCTCTGTGTATATTTGGATGTTTGGCATCATCAGCATCCAAGGAGGAGTTCAATCTATCATTTTCCTTGGAGATGCATATGTTCTTTACCTTATTAATAGGGACTCCGTTTCCATGATGGGCTTCCGAATATGCATTTATTTATATAACTATAAATTTTAATTTTAAATGAAACCTAACGGAAGGTAAGGATTTTGCTCCAAGGTTGATACTTTAAAAATTCTCTAAATTATTGAAAATCTGTATCTTATTTTCATCGAAGATATTGCTTTCTTAGCTTAATTACCTGGAAGATTAGACAAATACTCATGGTATGCGGAACCAAATCAATGGTTGTCCTTTTTTTTTTATGGTTGGTCCTTGTTATCAGTATAAGGTGCTAGAAATTGTAAAATCAAATCTAACACAAACAATATCAAAGTCTGGTCGAGATCCCACCAATGTATTGGTAACCAAATGTCAAAATGTGATGAGAATATCACTGAACCTGAAAATTTTCAGACAAAAAAATCACTCACACATTTCAATTTCAAAGAGATACTTCAAGCAAGCCTTGGAAATGCAAGACAACCAAAGAGCGCATTAAGAAAGATTACATCGGGTGAAAATTTTTAACCTTGTCATCCTTCCACAGGAAAACACACTCATTCAAGGCAAATGACTCTCTTTGCTCAAAAACCCCTCAGGCGCACCACAACACCTTCGTTCTACATGATGCCATTGAAAATGGAATGTACATGTGAATCACAAAACCACCAAACTACGAAGAGAGTAAACAACCATGAATTCATCTTTGTTGAATTTAATCCCACTCTTCATCTTGTCCCTTTGTATCAGTTTTGTCCCTTCCTCCGTCACGAAATACGATATGGAAACCAAGCCCTAAAGCAAAGGTAAATTGTTAGAAGAAATCCTAAACATGGGCTCAGGGACATATGATAAAAGGATCTCACAGTAACTCGTCCAAGTAGGGCGGTGAACAGTACAAAAGAAAGCAGTCCACAGTCACAGACTAGATAGTTTCATAGAGGTGTTAAATTTTCTGACGGGACTTTAATCAGATAAAATTCAAATCTACGTTTCAAAAATTTTCCTGCCCGTCACTGTTGACGTTTCTGTTTTATGTATACCGTTCAAATACATTCTCAAATGAAAAAAATGTCCTAAAGGATGTTAAATTCCAGGCCTTCAATCTATCGGTTTCGGATTTGTTACTTTTAAATACGAAGAATCTATGGCCTCCGCAGTAAAATCCATTACGGTACAATTCTTTGCAAAAATGTAAGTAAAACATTGCATACATTCAATTTTAATGATTGTGTGCCGGATAAAACCTTCCACAAAATCTTTGCGCAGGTAGAAATTAAGGGTGCAATACCCAGTTCCATGCTTCAAACCCTGGGACTGATGAAAGTAAATACCCACGAGGGCATATCCTCCACCAAGCAATTAGAAGATGTGGAAGAACATAGGGGAGGGAATAGAAGAAAGCAAATTAGGCCATGGGAGTTCCGAAAGAAAATGTAGAAACACAGAGTACACCTGTAGTGTGTAGTCCACCCTGGGTTAAGAACTTTAAAATATGGCTTCCATAATTTCTAGGAGAAGTATCCAAACGACTACATGAGGGGAAGTGGTACCCCTTTCTTCTCTTAAAGGTGATTTCAGAGCAACACGTGGCATGGAACTGGACCATGTTTGTCTTGGCTACTTTAAGCTGAGATACGATTTCATACGTTCGATGCCAGGGCTCTGTAGGATGAAGACTGTTCCTGTTGGAAGGGGCCCTGCCATGCACATGGTTCTTCCTGAATCAGAGTGGCCCTGCGATGCACATGGTTCTTCCTGAATCACTTCCAAAGGCAATAATACACACTGCTCATCAGCAACATCCGAGACAAAGTATTGGGAGTAGCTCCTTTGTGGATAGAGGAACCTTTGTGCATCCATATCTCCGAGCATTGGGTGCCTCAAATAAACACCATAAAGCATGAACAACACTGCCCTTTATTTGCAGAGTGATGAGATATTGATCAAGAGGATACATCTCGTTTTGTTTATATACATCGGCATTTCATTTCGTTATTAATGCGTTTTGCAAGATATATTCCCTCCTGGGCTCATGCGTTGGGCTTGAATTGACACTTGGTTATGCAGTTATATTCAACACTTCGTAGGTGGAAAGGAAGTTGTATGTTTCCTTCAAAAGATAGGTTTCGGATGCAAACCCCTGAAGAATGCACAGTATACTGATAGAATATACCTTTTAACTCTATACTTTGAACCATAATTACCTTCGAATACCACATTCAATTCAAAATTAATTCGTATTGAAATTCTTCAAGCCCATAAAAATTTGTGAGTATAATTTATACCCTCATTCAAAGAGGGGCTTCCTCATGCATCCCCTATATTGCCAAGACTATTTAAAAAATGCAAGGTATGACAGAGCAACCGTTGCGAAGGCTCATTCCACAAACTATTTGAAACATTACTCTGAATCTGAATTCCTATCTGTACTAACTTATTAGTTTTGGTCATCATCTGAACAGTTTTTCTGGTCAGGTTAGTTCATGTTTACAATGAAATGAAACTTTAAATCAAATCCATAGGACATACAACTTGCCATAGATTCGTTCTCTTCACTTGACTTAGCATATGATCTTGGACAACACTCCTTGAGAAAAGCTCCAGGGACCACTATAAAGGTACGAGATCACAATCTGAAATTTCCAAACAGGGAAGTGACTAGAATTGAAAAATATCTAACATCACCATCTGAGTATGTTGGAGGAAAAACATAAATGGCGGGCTAAGTTCTAGTTCCAGAATCCAACTGTATGTGCTCCCTGAGGATCCAACTCATCTATGTATATACTAAACAATGGTTAAGAGAGGAGCCAACATTGTTTGATTCCTATGGTGCTCTGCGGTCTCGTATTCTCTAGCAATGGGGGATTCTACATGTTGACATTGGATAAATTAATCTAAAATCTTATCTTCTAAGCAAGCAAGAGAAACAAAGAAAGATATAAACGCATTAGCACTTCAAAGCCACTCAACTCCCATGCCTCACAAAGCATATGTTACACGACGGTTCGACATATCTGTGAAAACCCTAATGATTTAGTCACCAAGAAATAGTTCCTAGCAGCGACGACTTGGCTGGCAATGAACTTGGGATAGTGTTAATGGTGCTGGAAAGTCCAATTTATAAGGCATGGGAGTGATCAAGCTAACTTTTAACTACCAATTATATCTGCGTTAAACATTAAATCAATTAAACCATACGATTAAACAAAGCCATTACCTCGAACTATAATCAACTGGAATCAGCAATAATATGAACAAAGCCATTACCTGATGTTGTCCTCTTTGTTGAGAGTGAATAATTTACGGAACTGTGTGTGTTGAAGGATCAAAGTTCTAACCTTAATATATAATCCAATCCAAACGAATACGAAGACAAGGATTGGCTACCAAGCAGACACCTCCATTGAACCATCATGAAATATCCTTGTTGCAAAGATATACAAATTCATGATAAAAGTGTGCCAATTCAAAGAATTAATATTAGATGCATCCATGTTGTCGAAGGAGCAAATACCCCATTTTGACTAAACAGTTAATATAAACAATTAATAACACGCGGGAACGATAGAAAACTCAAAACTGCCAGACGACATGGTTTATTGATAACGGTTTTACGAAACACAAGCAAACCATAGTTTTCCTTTAAAAAACAATCACAAACACTCCAACGTCCGTCTAGAGAAGAAGATATTATACTTTTGCATAACCAAAGGACCCTAAACATCAACCCCATAAGGGATGGTGCGCATTTCCCAATTGGCTCAATTAAGAGCCGCAGACACTACTAGGGTTGTACTTGCATTTGAATAGTCCATTAAACTTCAAGTTTATTGAGTAGTTGAGAAATCAAACTAAACTTTAATGCCAACTGCTTATCTGGAATTACGTTCCATACTTTGCATTCATAGAATGGTTGGATATATTACGTTCTTGTGGGAGTATATAATATCCATGGAGTGATATTAATCTAAGGTAATGGTGCATTCTCATACAGTTTTTGCATTCAGAATCAGTGCCCTGGATCGTCATTAGCAAATTTACCATTGCTACCTTAAAAATCTATGCAAATTAACTTACTATATTCTAATTAAATTGCTTAGAAAAATGGCCCACGTATTACTAATTAACTAATTGTTGTATTATATACATTTCAATAATGAGTGAAGTGTAAAGAATGCTCCTTTTTCACTAGGTATTTCAAAGCCTCAGAATAATAAGATTAAGTGCATATATGAACATTTATCAAAGAAAGCATGATAGACCATAGTGCGGCGACCAAGCCAAAGAAACAACAAAAGAAAGAAGCGGAGAACCAAAAGCTAACCCCTCCTAAGGACGTTACTATGGCGGAGGATCATTGGGGTAGGGCAGAGGCACCCCCATGGGCTGATCCGCCTAGATCTCCAACAGATCACCCGCAATCATGTCCAGCAATTGGAACCCCGCAGCGCTTTCAAGTTGCCCCTGTCTGATTATATTTAAAGGCTCCCGAATCCCATGCGCTAGTTGCGCTTTTGCTTGCATATCACAGGTCAACACGATGTGGACCGACCCGAATGGGCCGGCAGCCAGGGGCCGCCCTTGGTGTCTTTTATATTCTTGAAGGAGTGCTACTTCCTTATGAGTGATTTGGGCTTCCACCATGGCCAAAGTTTTTGCCATGTATTGCGCCCCCAATTGAACGCCAAGGGAACCGGGCCTTCTTCCAGAAGCGGAGTGCCACCAGAGGAACCATCCTAGGGACTATTTACCCCTTCCAATCTAACGTGTTTCCCAGGCGACGCCTCACAGGCCATTGCTGAGCCATTGTTTCACAGAACAGAAAATTATGAAAGGACTGCACAGGAAAGTAATCTAAAGAGAACTTGAACATGGTGAACCTTTCACCATCCAAAGAATAATATATAGCCACTCCTCTAAGCTTGGTGATGTAACCCTCCCTAATCTTCGCTGGTTGTTGATTCCATTTTGTACCTTGTGGAGCTTCAACCTTACAGGTCCAGAACCACTTAATCTTTGCCAAATCCTTCTTTTCATGTGAAATATTGGCATCTCTATCATCCATTAATGGCCTCCTCGTACGGGACTTGCAGTTATTGACAGTCCCAAACCAAAGATACAAGATTTATCCAACTGTTATCCAAAAAGGCATGATCCCTTGTACCTCCTTGAACCTCGCAAGCATGTTTGGGGACATTCATATAAATTATGGCCCCACGCCAGATCGTCCTCTCTGTATCGAGCATGCATGCCACCATCCTCCTCTGAATCGCTCATGTGCTTCCCACCTGTCCTAGCCTTAACATCAACCTATAAGCAATTAAAACCAAGTGGGATGTATGTCTCATTGCCTTCATTCGATTCTGAAACGGGGATTTGGAAAGGATTATCATCATGCCCGATCACATGGCTACCCAGAGGCTTCCCATTTAAGACGAGGTTGTTGGGTGTGTGGGGAGGAGTGTCAGACGATAGGGTTGAGGTGAAGGATTGAAAGAAACTATGAGGCATCAAGAACGAAGGAATTGGCAGCTATTGACGATGACCTCCATCTGTCCTCCTGACATCATCCACCACCAACTCTTTACATCTTCTCCAAATCGTGTGATCTCTCTTATTGTCGTATACCTCTACATGGAAGGAGATAATCTTGACAACCCCTTCGTTTGCCAAGGCATCCACCACCATGTTACATGTCTGTTTAACATGTGAGAACATGACCACATGATTATCCCTTAGCCATCTCTTTAGTTTTGTAAGACTGCTTTTCCATCGCCATTTTTTGGATACATTACCTATGGTTGCTCGATGTTGAAATATTGTAACTTCAAAGGATATTCTAAATGTATTTTACTGATGTAACACAAGGGAGATGTTATTATTTCTCTGACGGGGTGTTACTATTGTATTTGGTCATAATAGAGTCTTGAGGTAAAGCCTCCTCTTGTGTTGGGTCTTTAGTAACCCAATTAATAACATAATATACTGTTTTGAGTATTTCTAGGAGATTTCGGCATACATAATTTATTGGGGCCGACTACTCTAGTTCAAAATGTCAATTGACAATTAGTATAAATAGAGGAGTTGGGTTCTCATTTGAAAAACGCACTCACTCACTTCTGTAGTGCATAGGAGAGAGAGAGAGAAACTGAAAAAAAGGAGGAGAATTTTTTTTTGGGGGGGTTGTCTTTTATACATATTATAGAGAGGAAGTTTTTGTTGTGTTTTCTTCCCCTTGAGGGTTTCCGAAGATAAATGTTGTGTCTATCTTGTGATTGTGTTTCTCTTAGTGATTCTTGATATGATGTTGTGATTTTGAATTGAATACTATTGGAATCTATTCTATCATATGAAAACTCAACATGGTATCAGAGCTAACCTGATTAGAGAAGGTTTCACAAGGTGAAATTCCCCCCTCCTCTCTCTCCGAAAGAAATTAGGGTTTCTGCAAAAGTTTGAGGATTAAAGATCTGCTTGCATAGAAAGTTGTGCCCTCCTAGAGCGCATATATTGATCCATAGATTGATGTTTTTGGGTGGCTAGATATCCGGGAAATTGAAACCCTAGTTTGGCAGTGCAACATAAAAATTGCAGCAAAACAGAACCAGAAAAGCTGCAGTACTGCAACTTTGCATGTGGGATTCAAGGATTGAATATTAGGGATCTCCAGAAAGCAGTTGGACCAACAAAATTGCCGCCTCCAAGCGCATCTACGGGTAATGTCAAACTCCTATTTAGGCAATTTTAATTTTTGAGTGACTTATTGGTCAAGATGGCCCCAAGCACTAAGCTTGAGGAAAAATTGGAAGGCCTAGAAAACTTCCTAGCTTGGAAGTATAGGATTGGCCTCATTATGAAAGAAAATGGTCTTGAGAAGTACATCAACAATGAGATTGCAGAACCTGAAGAAATTGAATCTAAGGAGAAGCATGAACAAGACCTAATAAAAGCAATGAGGATCATTTTTTATTCCATTAAGGATCACTCGATCCCCCACGTGTCATCCAGAAGACACCTAAGAAAATGTATGATGCACTTTCCAAAATATATGAAGGAAAGAACATCAACATAAAGATGAATTTTAGAAATCAATTGAAGGGCACCAAGATGAGCAAAGGAGAATTTGTTCAATATTACTTCACAAGGATCTCCCAGATCAAAGAGTAGCTAAGTGCTATTAGAGATACTATTGATGAGGATGAATTGGTTATGACTGCTGTTAATGGTCTCACGAGACCTTGGGACTCATTCATCCCAACCATGTGTGCCAAAAAAGAAAGTATGATGTTTGACATAGTATGGGAAGATTGCATACAAGAAGAAGCTAGAGTAGCCAATATAGAATCTCTTCTCAGGGAAGATGATCAGGCTCGAGCTACCCATACTAAGGAAAGAAATCAATCAAAATTCAAAAGGCGTAATCATGGGCCTTCAAAGAAGAAATTCCACAAAAGGAAGAAGAAGGATTACTCAAAGTATGAATGCTACAACTATCATAAGATAGGACATCTTGCTAGAGAATGTCCATCATTGAACAACAACAACAACAACAAAACACATCATGCTCATCTAGCTGAAGATGAGAATGGAGAAAGACCTCGAATGAAAACTAGAGGTGAAGAGGTAGAATAATATGTGTTATTCTCTGCACTCTTTGGGTTTGTAACACCTGGAGAAGATGCATGGCTTATTGATAGTGGTGCCTCTAAGCACATGATAGGAAATAAGAAAACCCTATCAAATTTTAAAAAAAAGGACTCTTCCATGAAGGTATCTTTGGGAGATGGCTATCAATATCCCATCAAAGGTATTGGTGAATCAATTTACAAGCTTGAATCTAGGACCTCAACGAAGATGAAGAAAGTATTGTATGTACATGGTTTGAAAAATAACCTACTTTCCATCTCAGCTATAGACAAGAAAGGATATAGAGTTGCTTTTATATATGGACAAATACTCATGTGTTCCAATGATAAGACACTTGAAGATGTTGTAGTCATTGTAGAAGAACAAGGAGGACTATACAAGGTCAAAGAACATCCAGAGACAGCCCCTGTCCATGATACTACCAGCTCAAGTGAATTGTGGCATAGGAGACCTTCCCTCATCAACTACAAAGAATTTCCCTATGTGAGTAAGATGGTAAGAGGGTTACAAGATATGAATATCGAACAAGAGGGAACCTGCAAGGGATGTGCACAAGGAAAGAACATCAAGTATCCCTTTCCAAAAAGTGGCACAAAGACTAAAGGTACATTGAAACTAATTCATTATGATGTATGTGGTCCTTTTCCCTCCATATCCTTAAGTGGATAGGAATACAATGCTACATTTATTTATGATTATTCAAGAAAGACTTGGATACATTTCTTGACGAATAAAAGTGAAGTGTTCGGGAAATTCAAGGAATGCCAATCCTTGATAGAGAACTAGTCAGAAAAGAGAATCAAGACACTGAGATCATATAATGGTGGATAATAGACTTCAAAGGAATTTGAAGCATTCTGTAAGGAGGAAAGAATCAAGAGGCAACTAACCACTCCCTATAATCCCGAACAAAATGGTGTTGTACAATGGAGGAATAAAACTATCATGGAAGCAGTGAAGACTATGATTCATGATGAAGACCTCCCTATGCACATATGGGCTGAAGCTACAAGAACAACTGTATATGTGCAGAATAGATTATCTCATAGTGCTATTGAATTCAATACTCCTGCAGAAGTGTATACTAGAAAGAAGCCTGAAGTAAGCCATCCCAATATATTTGGTTTTCCAGTATATGTACATATTCTGAAAGAGAAGAGAACCAAATTGGATCCTTCTGGTAAGAAGGGAATATTTGTAGTATGTTGTGAAGTCTCCAAAGGCTTCAGGATATACATTTTAGGATTCCATCATATCAAGATTAGTAGGGATGTAACCTTTGATGAAGAAGTATCTCAAGAAATTTAGAAGTTTTCAGCTTGAAGAAGTACATGAAGAAGATGTACCTCCCAGAACAACAGATTATGAACAAACTCTTGAAATAGTAGCACCAGAAGATCATGACATGATAGAGCCTCAAGATCCCCCTACTATGGATATCTCTTGAAAGAGAAAACCTACTTGGGTAAGAGAAATAATACAAGAAGAAGAAAGATATGGAGCACTAGAATGATCCACAAGAACTAACAAAATATCAAAGCCATATTCTAGTTATGTAACTTTGATGTGTGATCTTGTAGATTGTCACATCCCCGACCCTCCGACCGGTGAAGAGGACGCTACTAATGCCATACAAGTGGGGAAACAACCCCCATGAACATAAACAAGGACAAATGATGATATTAAAAACTTAACAAAATGCATAATAAGATGCATAAAACATACAAGAATACACATTTATTCAACATTTAGCGGAAGCAACACACACATTCCAGCATTTAACATGGTCATCATAATTCATGGAACGGTAGATATAATTGCAGAGATGAAACAATCAGAAGCACTTATCTTTTAATGAAGAACTCGCCCCACAACCGGCTACGTCGCTGCAACGTTCCACACAACCATAGGCCAGTGTGCTCATCAATCTCTCAGCAACACTACCACCCCTGTGCTAGGCATGATTCCTCAAGGACTAAGGGTCAATGTAGGCTTACACATAGCCAAGGTTTGCCAATCAGCCAAACCCACACTGTAGGGATTTACCAGGTCATCAAGGAGCTAGGATAGGCTAAATGCCAAGCTGGTGGCCTCAACACCAACTTCTCAAGCATACCTAGCCTCTAATCCCACTCTTAACAGTCTGAAGACCAACCAGTGCATACCACAACAAAACAATCCCTTCACAGCTCTGTGAAGAAGGCAAAGACAACCGGGTGACAATCCCAACCAAGAGGTGAAACACAGCTCAAGCCACAAGACAACTCAGAGTTGTTCTTGGCCTTAGCATGGCCAAAACAACTCAGCAACAGCCCAAAACTAGGGTATATCAACAGCCACAAATGCACAATGAAAACTATGGCGACCGTACACAGTCCCAAGATAGAAGAGAAGCCAAACTCCCAGCGTAGACATGGGAAAACTCAACAAAAGGATTTGGAAATCCACAGCCCACAACACACACAATTCCTCAATGCAATGGCTAGAGAACTGACACATGCAAAATGGGGGAAAGCACATCTCTCAACCTATGCGCAAAGGAAAAGACACAGCCAACAACGGAAGAAATCCCACACATAGTCCGAAATGGAACAAGGAATTCTGGACTCTCAACAGCACCCAAAAATCGTAAGAAGATGAAAGCAACCCAAATCGTGGGTTAAACCAACAACAAGTGAGAATTGTGGATAAAAACCACGGCTAATTCACATACACAACAGAAATCATGCCCTTGAGGCCGCTCTCCCAGCTTGTTGCATGCACAACACCAAGAGAGAACCTCGACGGGTGCGTGAGGAAAATGATGGGAAAACTGTGTACGAGGAAAAACAGAACGTCTTCCCACGTGAGGATCCGAATTCACTAGACCACAATTGTGAAGGAAAAGACCAGGCGTGAGGGAAACAATGGCTTCTACTGCTGGGTATGGGTACAGTCCGAACTAACAGCAACCTACCAAACTAACGCCCCCCATGCCCATGTTTCCTCAAGCAGTAACTACCCTCAACTAACTCAGCAAAAACATTAAAGCAGTTTGATGAGACAAGAGAAGATGGCAAAACAAACAAGGTGGTAACACATGGGTTTCCCCCCATAGACTAAGGTTTGACATCCCCCACCTTATCCTTTGGAATCATGCCCTTTTCATTTTTAACGTTGCACTGTTGTAGCTGGTTGTGGGTTTATTTTTAATTGAAGTTCGTATTTACATGATGCCAAACTAGAATGTGCTGGATAGCACGATATACCATTGGCAACTATCCCCATTGCCAAAACATACACAACCAGATCGATGGTGGGGATTTTTCCTTTAGCTTCTCACCATGATTAATTACATTATATACATCATGCAAACGGGGTCAAAACCGGGGTGTTACATTCCCCTCCCCCTTGGAATAACACCATCCTCGTTGTTCCATTACATAAGAAAACATATACAATACATATACAATTGCACATCAAAATTTCAAAATTTTTGCAGATCTGTCCCACGTTCAATTATTTACTTTGAACGTTCAAGACCAATCCCCTCAGCTTCCATGAACTGCTATGGCTGGTTCTCATCTCTCAGCTTATCCCAAAGTTTGGGAACTTTGCAGCTATTGCCCTCATCATGTTCCCTCATTGGGTAGTCCTGGCGTAAATGATGTCCTCCGCATTCCCAACATTTCACTGGCTGCTTCATCTTTGCCTGCTCAATTTCCTTTGAGTCTTCATGCCTAGACCGTTTCTTAATGGGTCGCTTGGATGAATGTCCCATCACTGATCCACCTTCCTTTCCTTTGCCGATTGCTCCCAGAAGGCTTTTCACCTCCCTTTGCAAACCAATAGAGTATTGCAAAATCTGGTGGTTCATTTCATTCTGCCTTCTCTGTATCTTGAGCATCTCCCCAAGATTTTATTGGGTCTTGGAAATCATTTGAAGGAGACTTCCAACCAAGTCCAACAACTTTTGATCTGCTGCCATGATCAATGTGCACCACCGGGTTTCACTTTTCTCACCTGTGAAATGCACCATTCAAATTCTATCAGACCAAGCATAATATAGACATTAAAAGTAGTCAGTCAATTACCCAAATGGAATGACAGTCTAAGTCTAATCAAGGAGACTTTCATATTTTTCATGCCTTCCCAGTAGGCACATGAGCTCATTCATGTCCATTCTTGGGTAGGGAATTAACTATTCCAGTATTCATAATTTACTTTCAGCAAATACACACATTCCATTTTCAGTCATACATGCATTCAACAATCTTTTGTTTCCACAATGCATATATATATATATAATTAAAAGGGCAAGAGAGAGCAGCAAGAGTTTTTCCCCTCTTTGTTTTGTTCCATCCTGGAACCCACACCACTGCAGTGGATTTTCATGCTCTCAGCCTCTTTCACTTCACCATGAATGCTGGAACAATCCTTCTTGGTCATGACACTTAGTGTCTTTGGTCTATTCCAGACCTCTAAACCATGCAGTCTCTCCACATGGTTTGTCTTGGCTGCTAGGACCTCCACAGTCTTACTAGCACCTTTTTCATTACCGCTCATTCAGAGCTCTCTAGGACAGTCACATGTCCACATGCACCCCTAGGATGCTCTCATAGTCCTCTCTCCCAGCGATACCTATATCCAAACATTGAATAGAATCATATGTTTAGTTTATTCTCATTGGTTTTACCTATAGAACAAGAGCTTAAAACATCATAACCAAATCATATACACATGTATATTCATAAGCAAAATAATCCAATACTTATATGTATTGTGTGTTTCCTCATTGGTCGATAGGATCCTGCTTCGCTTTGCAAGCCTTGGGATCGCCTATGGAATTGGATGTTAGGTCAACACGCAAGATGCTCTACAACATCAAATAATTATTGTCCATCCAGTACATCCTCATGTCGACTGGCCTTGGAACTTTACCAAGACCATTTCTAGGTCCAGGATCTACTATGAATCCTCAGGCATATCACAGCCCAACATACACTTATATCAACAATAACACATACACTTATACCAACATACACTTATATCAACAATAACCCTTACTCTGCAACCCCTCACAACAACCGTTTGCCTTTTCTCTTTAGGGTGTAGCACCCAACTGCATCTATTTAGCCTGTCAACACAAGCAATATAAGCAAACTCATCAGCGTTATTGCTCTAAAACTATAATCATATTTCATATCATTCACTATCAAGTATTGAGACACTAGGACTGCGTCCACTCTCTAGGGTGTAATCAATATTGAAAACCCTTTCATGACTTGACATCGGGAAAGTGTGCACCCCTTTCCGATGTGAACCGTGTAGGTCCTATTCATACTCAAGCAATCGGTCATAATGGAAATAAAATCAAAACATGTTCTGCATATGGAATTTTAATAATTTGACATGCATATTCTTAGCAAGGGTCATAGAACACTTATCCATTTGCCGACGCAGTATGCCTTCATTAAGGAGGAATGGGGCTCCCTTCTCTGAGTTGACAGTCCCTCGGTTATCCATATCAACTCCTTTTTACATTTCATATCCACACATGTCTTACTGACATAATTTATACCATCTCACTCATGTTGCTAGCAAACATGTAGTGCAGATGAGACATTTCCAAAATGTCCAATGGAGTTTCACCTAAAACCCATTTTCAAGATAAGGGAAAACCTTCCCATGAAGTTTGGCTCTTGCAAGCCATCACACATGATCTTTCTACATTGTGTACCCCTGGCACATTCATCAAATAGCCGAACAGTCAATCATTATCTGATAATACAATCCAAATTGATTGTTTCATAACCAAGCAATGACATTAGTAATCAAATTCAATAGGAATTTGCAATTCTGTCTACTACAAAAATTGATTTGCTTAACAATGAGGTGATCCTCTTCGTGGGTCTCTTGTAAGTAGCACTACTATGCCCATTACAATTTTATGCTTCTATCATATTATGAATACCCACTTACAATACGTCCTCCTGATACAATCTTATGCAAGGCAACAATGATTAATAGTTGTCAGCAATTTCTTAAATCCGAAATTCACAATTCAAATTTAACAACCCATTATGCATACCAACTATTTTCATAACCATGAGACTCTTCTCATAAGGTTTGGCTCTTTCACATGGTAGATTCTGGCTTTTGTCATGGTCTTACTCTCATTGCCATGCTATAAATAATCTACCTGAAACCTGAGCTTCAATCAACCAAGCACTTGGTAAGTCTGGATGCATATACCCTTTTCATTGCTACAACCATCACTGAAGCATTTTCAGAATTTATAAAATTCAAATACTTACAGCTATTAATCACATCAATATTACCAAAACTCATTTACTTCATGCAATCATTATCATACTAACATTTGCAAGGTATAGTCACAGCATTCATGCAAGTAAATGAAATGTTTAGATACTCCTTACTTCACAAGCATATCATTTGTACCACCTTGCTCTTCCAGAGAGCATTTCCGGTAGCCAATTGATCATGACTATCCTCTTTATGCACTTACTATCCTGCATTCATAACAGCTCTTGAAAGGATTCTAGAATTATCATCAATTCATCATTTCAGCCATTAGTTATTCATAATATCACATGCACTCATCTCAATGCACTCATGCAATGCATCACAACATTTGCACCTATACTTATGCAATCAGTCACTCACACCCTTCATATGCATCCATTCAATGCATGACTACAAGATTCATAAAATATTTTTAATGCATATCCATTCAATGCTACCATGCATTGATTCAGGAGTACTATGCATTCAACATACCATGCATGGCCTAACCATGACTACTCCATATATGATGCATTACTACAATCAAGATCATCAGTACTTACTTTCCTTGGGCTATTTAGCTCAATCAACATATACAGGCATGACACCTTTCTATATTCAAATATCGACATGGTATGACGTCTCTTACCTTTACCACTCCTTGGATTTTGTCATAATTAAACCATTACTTGCATGGATCCTACTTACACCCTTAACATGAACAATGGTTGGTCCTTTGCAGGAGATTGCAGAATTTGCTCACCAACTTTTGTTTATGGACTTGTTGCCTCCTCCCTTTCTCCAGAGGGTTGCTAGTCACATTCATTAGCATCAGCAACATATTCAGCTAGGTCCATGTCAGCGTTGGTTTTTCCACTAATGCCAACACCAATGCAATGATTATCATTAGTGGCTCATTATAAATCTATAATCCCCACTACTTTTACCAATATGTAATATTTTATGCATGCAATACATATCCTCATGCATTTTTAGCATCCTCATGCCATAATATTTATGTACACCAAGCTTATAAAACATAAATGTAGTTAGCAAGATAGGGTTTAAGGAAACTTCCCTTTTCAAGTCCCACATCCTTGCATGGAACCCCTCTTCCACACAAGAGTTGGTTTGACTTCATGGTCTTGCTACCTCTAGGCATGCAATTTTTCTAGATTTGTCCATATTGACAGTGGAACATTTCTTCACCAAGCAGTCACTAGTACTTTGCAGCACCACATTCAAACTCTGGTGACTCTCTCTTATTCCCTGCTGGATAAGCTTTCCAATGCCTATCCACGGGCTTCATTCTGACCTCAGGTGTGGAAACCACACCTCTTCAAAATGATGTTTTTTACCAAATGTACTTAGGTCTAAAAGGAGAACGTCAGCCACCTGGAATTTTCTTTCTTTTCATCCCTGTAACCCACTGACAGTCTGCTGAAATCCACTGAAAAATAGTTGGAAGTCGCCGAGAAAATTCCACTTTGAAAACTCAAAATTTCCTCTTTGTATAATCAGATCTCATTCCAACTATCAATCGAACGTTTCAGCAGCTAGAATGTCTAATTTCCTCCGTTGTATCGGCGATGAGAACCACTATCCATCGGGTGGATAGTTCCTTAGACATATGCAATGGCGAAAATCCAATCAACTAAATCCTTCCAATGTTCCTCGGCGTTCCGATCTCCTATCATTTTTCGACGTTTCGGATCCCCATTCGTCTATGCTTCCGAGGTATCGGCAGACCGATCCTCTAATTTTTCCCGACGTGTCGGCGGTCCAATCCTCTAAAGCTTTCCGATGCTTTCTATACTTAGAAAAATTTTCAAAAATTTTTCCTCTTCTTTCCGTCGCCAGATCGGTTGCTCAAACAACTATCCTTCCCCGACGTTTCGGCGATCTTCAGAATATCTCTGCCGAAACTGCGGCTCCGCCTTCAACTAATTTCCACCGAAACCTTCTCTTCTCTTCCGCTGCTGCATCGGCAAACCCATCCTCTAATGATCAACGACACCATCTTGTAATTTTCTCCGATGCTTATAGTTGCATCGGATGTTCAAATAGCTAAATTTTGCCGATGGTTTCCATACTTCGAAGAATTTTCAAATTTTCAAAGTCTTCAAAATTTTCCTCTTTGTCAGCTTATTTCACCCTTTAGCATCGGCTCTCAACACCTCTTTGTTTCCGCTGTTGCAACTCTCTTCCAACGAGCCTCCCCTTTCTCTGCTGCTGCCACTGCATCAAAATACTTTTCGTGAAGCTTCCTACCATTGCGGCTCCGTCTCAAGGTTCTGTCCGTGTGCATTGGGTGGACTTCCTCCTAGCTCATCCGATGATTTTCGGACTTAGAAAAATTTTAAAATTTTCCTTTTTGTCTTCCCTTTCACTGCTTGATCTTCTTTTCGTCGGCCAATATGTTCATTACTTAGAAAAATTTTAAAATTTCTTGACGGTGTCGGCTGTCGGAGGCCTTACCTGTTGGACGCGTAGTTGTTTAGCCATTCGTAACAGCGGTGCCCGGTCAACTATTTTTCGTCAACAATTTCAACACTTAAACCAAATTTTGAAACCTTCCTACTGTGGGAAATCGGATCCACTAACACTGATGCATCGGCGTTTTAGTCCCTTCGGCAGCTGCAACGATGGACTAACAACCGATAAATCCTTCTGCGGTGTCGGCGACCCCAACACCTATTTTCCGTCGACGGACACGGGACACTTAGAAAATTTTGGCGATTTTCCTTCCAATTTTCCTTCGTCGGGTATGCTTCCGCTTAGCTCTTCTGCTACATCGGAAGTCCTTCCCACTAAGTGTTTCGATGAACTGACTGTTCAAACAATTAGACAAATTTTATAGAAGTTTTTTGTCATCAACTGCTGATCTCTGTTGGGCAGAAGGCAAGCCTACCTTTGTCACTACATCTCTCATGGCCCATTTAGGCCCATGCTGCAACATGAGCTCTGATACCAAGCTATCATGTCCCCGACCCTCCGACCGGTGAAGAGGGCACTACTAACGCCATACAAACGGGGAAACAACCCCCATGAACATAAACAAGGATAAATGCTGATATTAAAAACTTAACAAAATGCATACTAAGATGCATAAAACATACAAGAATACACATTTATTCAACGTTTAGCAGAAGCAACACACACATTCCATCATTTAACATGTTCATCATAATTCATGGAACAGTAGATATAATTGCAGAGATGAAACAATCAGAAGTAGTTATCTTTTAATGAAGAACTCGCGCCACAACCAGCTACGTCACTGCAACATTCCGCCCAACCATAGGCCAGCGTTCTCATCAATCTCTCAGCAACACTACCACCCCCGAGCTGGGCATGATTCCTGAAGGACTAAGGTTCAATGTAGGCTTACACATAGCCAAGGTTTGCCAATCAGCCAAACCCACACCGTAGGGATTTACCAGGTCATCAAGGAGCTAGTATAGGCTAAATGCCAAGCTGGTGGCCTCAACACCAACTTCTCAAGCATACCTAGCCTCTAATCCCACTCTCAACGGTCCGAATACCAACCACTGCATACCACAACAAAACAATCCCTTCACAGCTTTGTGAAGAAGGAAAAGACAACCGGGTGACAATCCCAACCAAGAGGCAAAACACATCTCAAGCCACAAGACAACTCATAGTGGTTCTTAGCCTTAGCGTGGCCAAAACAACTCAGCAACAGCCCAAAACCAGGGTACATCAACAGCCACAAACGCACAATGAAAACTATGGCGACCATACATAGTCCCAAAATAGAGGAGAAGCCAAATTCCCAGCGTAGACATGGGAAAACTCAACCAACGGATTTGGAAATCCACAACCCACAGCACACACAATTCCTCAATGCAATGGCTAGAGAACTGACACACGCAAAAAGGGGGGAAAGCACATCTCTCAACCTATGTGCAAAGGAAAAGACACAACCAACAACGGAAGAAATCCCACACACAGTCCGAAATGGAAGAAGGAAGTCCGGACTCTCAACAACACCCAAAAATCGTGAGAAGACGATAGCAACCCAAATCACAGGTTAAACCAATAGCAAGCCAGAATCGTGGATAAAAACCACGGCTAATTGACATACACAGCAGAAATCATGCCCTTGAGGCCGCTTTCCCAGCTCACTGCATGCGCAACACCAAGAGAGAACCTCGACCGGTGCGTGAGAAAAATGATGGGAAAACTGTGTACGAGGAAAAACAAAATGTTTCCCTGCGTGAGGATCTAAATTCCCCATACCACAATCGTGAAGGTCAGGACCAGGCATGAGGGAAACGATGGCTTTTGCCACTGGGAATGGGTACCGTCCGAACTGACAGCAACCTGCCAAATTGATTCCCCCCATGCCCACGTTTCCTCAAGCAGTAACTCCCCTCAACTAACTCAACAAAAACATTAAAGCAATTGGATGAGACAAGAGAAGATGGCAAATCAAACAAGTTTGTAACACATGGGTTTCCCCTCATAGACTAAGGTTTGACATCCCCCACCTTATCCTTTGGAATCATGCCCTTTTCATTTTTAACGTTCCACTGCCATAGCTGGTTGTGGGTTTATTTTTAATTGATGTGCGTATTTACATGATGCCAAACTATAATGTGCCAGATAGCACGATATACCATCGGTAACTATCCCCATTGCCGAAACATACACAACCAGATCGATGGTGGGGATTTTGCCTTTAGATCCTCACCATGATTAATTACATTATATACATCATGCAAACGGGGTCAAAACCGGGGTGTTACATAGACCAAGAACCCAACATCTATGAGGAAGTTGCACATAAGAAAGAATGGGTTGAAGGAATGATGGAAGAATACCAATCGATCATGAAGAATGTTGTTTGGGATATAGTTCCCAAACCAAAAAACAAGAGTGTGGTTCCTTTGAAAAGGATCTACAACATAAAACATGCTGTGGATGGAAGTAATTAAAAGTACAAAGCAATATTTGTGGCTAGAGGATTCTCTTAGAAAGAAGGAATTGATTACGAAGAGACGTTTTCTCCAGTAGCAAGGTACACTTCCATCAGAACTATCATGGCACTTGCCTCCATGATGAAATGGGACTTGCACCAAATGGATGTAAAGACAACCTTCCTTAATGGTGTGATTGAGGAAGAGGTTTACATCAAACAACCACAAGGATTTGAAGTCGTAGATAGAGCAACTCATGTATGCATGTTAAAAAAGGATCTGTATGGATAGAAACAAGATTCTAGAGCTTGGTATGGCAGAATAGATAGCTTCTTGACAAGCGTGGGATTTACCAAGAGTAAATCAGATCCTAATCTTTATATGAAGATTATGGATGATGAATGAGTCATACTATTACTTTATGTAGATGATCTATTTCTGACTGGAAATAAGAAACAGATCAAGGATTGCAAGAAGAATCTACTTGAATAAGTTGAGATGAGAGATCTTAGATTGATGCATTATTTCCTAGGGCTAGAAGTGTCGTAGAGTCCACAAGGAATCTTTTTGAATAAGGGAAAGTATGTAATAGAAATTTTGAAAATATTTTATATGTTGCATTGTAAAGTCATGGCCACACCCATGGACACCAACTTAAAGTTGTTTTCTGATGAGACATCCAAGCAAGTTGACATGACTCACTACAGACATATTATTGGGTCATTGATGTATGTGATGAACACAAGGACAGATATATGATTTGTTGTGAACACCTTGAGTTAGTATCTAGTTAAACCTAGACGGGTTCACTTGATAGCAGCAAAGCATGTGATGAGGTACCTAAAAGGTACGATTGATTTCGGATTGTACTATGGAAGAAATCATGACTACAATTTACATGGGAATATGGATTCAGAGTGGGAAGGAAGTGTCATAGACAGGAAAAGCACATCAGGCATATGTTACTGTCTAGGATCTGCCATGATCTCATGGTTTAGTAAGAAATAGTCTAGTGTTGATCTCAGCACGCCTGAAGCGGAGTATATAGCAGCTTTCTTTGCTTGTTGTGAAGCGATATGACTTCAAAAGTTGATGTCAGGAATATTTGACATGGAGGTGGATACCATAGTAATTTTTTGTGACAACCAAAGTTGTATAAATATGATAGAAAATATGGTGTTCCACAACAAATCAAATCATATAGAAATATGATATTTCTATATAAGGCATATGATACAAAAGGTAGATATCAAGCTCCAGTATGTGGGTACTGATGAGCAAGTTGCTGATATACTGACTAATCCTCTATCTCGAATGAAGTTCGATAATTTCCATGACAAGATTGATGTAGTTCGGAAGGACTTTTCTTACAAGGAGGAAAAGTGATGGAACTAAAAATGATGGACCCTCTTTGAAAAGGAAGATCGAGTCAGAGATATGAAACTTCCCAAGAAAGGGGGAGTAATGATGAGACTGACATCGATGATGAATGACAGTGATGATGGTCTGACATTTTTTTGTGGATGATAGTATCCTCTCTTGAGGATAGCATGTATAACACTATGTTCATGAGAGTGGATGGCCACATAGATGATACTCTTGTGTGGAGAGTATGCCTACATTCATATGTATATGCCATAGAAGAAACACTCGCTTGGGATTGATTCTCTATGATGAGTACTCACAGATGATGTGCCGACATATTGCATGCGGTCGATATATTCTTTGTAGACCATACTCTTACTTGGTAGAGTATACCTACACATGACTATAGATGTGATAGAAGAAACACTCGCTTGGGAGTGGTACTAACCTGTGTTGTATAGATTCTCCATGATGAGTCTCGACAGTCGATGGGTCGACATATGGCATGCGGTCAAGATTTACTCTGCAGACAATAATCTTACTTAGTAGAGCATACCTACACGTGAGTGTAGATTCCATAGAAGAAACACGTGCTTGGGATTGGTCCTAACTTGTGTGGTATGGATTCTCTATGATGAGTCCTCATGGATTATGGGTTGACATATTTCATGCGATCGAGATCTACTCTGCAGACAATACTCTTACTTAGTAGAGTATACCTACACATGAGTGTAGATACCATAGTATAACACTCACTTGTGAGTAGTCCTAACCTATGCGGTATGGATGGGCTACGATGAGTCCTCACAGACGATAGGGATGGCACTGGGTGCGGTCGAGATCTACATTTAGTTGTATACAATTTAGCCGATTGATTTCATGGATCATACTGATGGAGGATTGCATAGGCCTTGGACTTATGTCCTAAATTGATCGGGATAGATCATCCCACAAATATATCATGTGTACTGCAGGTAGCATGGTGGAAAATGATCAAGTAAATCGAAGTACAACTGCAAAAGGATCAAAATGATCAAAGTACTGCTACAAAGGATTGAGAAGATCGAAGTGCTACTGCAAAGGATCAAGAAGATAAAAGTTCCATGGCAAAGGATTGAGAATATCGAAGTGTTTCTGCAAAGTATCGAGAAGATCGAAGTGCTACTGCAAAGGATCAAAAGATGGAAGTACTATTGCAAAGAATCAGAAGATCAAAGTGCTTCTACGAAGGATCTAAAGATTGATGCATTGCTGCAAAGAAAGGATCAAGTGATCATGTGATGCAAAAGATGAAGAGTAATTGTTCCAAGTTACTAATTGTGAAAAAATTCTTCTGAAGTATAGATGTATCTCCTCAATGTACTGTTGTAATTGTCTCTCTAGTCTCCTATAGTCTATGATGATGTTGTCAGTAGAATAATCTTCTCGTTAAGGGGGAGTGTTGAAATATTGTAACTTCAAAGGATATTCTAAATGTATTTTACTGATGTAATCAAAGGGAGATGTTATTATTCCTTTGAGGAGGTGTTACTATTGTATTTGGTCATCATGGATTCATGAGGTAAAGCCTTTTCTTGTGTCAGGTATTTATTACTCCAATTAATAATATAATATATTGTTTTGAGTATTCCTAGGATAAGTCGTCCCAGATAGTTTATTGGGGACGATTTGTCTAGTGAAAAATGTCTATTAACAATTAGTACAAATTGAGGAGTTGGGTTCTCATTTGAACAATAGACTCACTTACTTATGTAGCGCATAGGAGAGAGAGAGTGAGAGACTGAACAGAAGGAGGAGAAGAATTGTTTTCATGGTTGTCTTTTATACATCTTATATAGAAGAATTTTTTGTTGGGATTTCTTCCCCTTGAGGGTTTCCCAGGATAAATGTTGTGTCTATCTTGTGACTGTGTTTCTATCAATGATTCTTGATATGCTGCTATGATTTTTAATTGAAAACTACTAGAATTTAGTCTAGCATATGAAAACTTAACACTCCATTCTGGAGCCTTCTAGCTATGTTAATAACTACCAGAGAGTCTCCTTACACTATTAATGGAGTTTGCTGGTTCTGTAAGGCCCACGAAACCCCATTTATGAGGCCTTCCATTTCCACTAAGTTGTTTATGCTGATGCATATATTTCCCCAAAAGATTCTAAGAATTATTCCCACTAAGTCCTTGATTGCTCTGCCAAATCCAGCAGGACCTGGGTTCCCTTTCACCTCTCTGTCGAAGTTAAATTTGAAGGTTCCAATAGGAGGTTTTTGCAATGAATCAGAGCTACTCAGCTTCTTAATAATTTTGCTGGGATGAGTGTTGTTTACAAGTAACTTCTAGATTCCTCATCTATAAAGTTTTTTTTTCATTTACATCTACCATGTAATCCTCCTGAGTCCATGGATTTAGCGTTATAGTTTTTTTAAGATGAGATTCTATGTTTTCCCAAAATTTCCTCAACCCTTTGTTGTTTGTTTTCAAAAATTTTGAAGTTCCGTTTTTTCTAGATTTCCCAATCTATGAAGCCCGAGAACAACTCTCGGATTCTATTCACCATTTTGTTTTTGAATATGTTATTTGGCCATTCAGCTATTGTTATGTCGGGTCTTCCTTTATCTCTGTAATGTTTTTGGAAAATCCCATCACCTCTTTTCCGTATAACATCCGCAATTGGACATTCATCCAACAGGTGGTTTATTGTTTCATTGTTTTTTTCACAAAGGCTACATCTTGAAGGGCCCTAAATCCCCCGAACTTGTTTATTATCCCATGTGATAATGTGGCGTTTGAGAATGACCTAGCTCAAAGCTATTATTTTGGACCACCATATTCATCCTCACAATTTTCTCCATTTAATGTCCTTTTCCAACCTATGAGTTTATGTTAACAACCCAATGGCCTCTTTGATAATGAACCTTCCAAGGTTGGAATATCCCCATCGTATCTTGTCTAGGGCATCATTCCATGGGATCTTTCTGGAACAGAGTTGCATGTAGAAATCTTACATATCCTCTGTTTGTGCCATATTTTTCCACCAATCCTTTTTACTCCACGTCCTAAATCTTTTATCCGGGAACCCAGAGTCCCAAAATTGACTCACCTTTTTCATTTGGCTTTTCTGAAGATGATGTATAAGTGTTGAAATGTCGTCCTGACTTTTAATAGTCAGCTCCTGGTTCTAGGCATTGCTAACGAACATAAATGAGTTGCCATATCTTACCTCCCACAAGTTGCGTCTTTGTATAAGGTTACGGTTTTCCTAAGCCGATTTCCAGATGTTGGAGCCTGAGAGGTCTTCCCCGAATCTTATGAACGTTTCTTTCATCCATTGGGAGGCATACTTTGCATGCCATAACTTAGCCCATGGTTCTTCCTCATGGGTTATCCATTTCCACTATATATTGGCCCCGATTGCTTTATTAATGTCTAAAAGGTCGTGAATACCTAACCCTCCCACATCTTTGGGTTTACAAAAAGTTTTCGAGTCCACCAATCGCCATTTCCTGTGACTATCGGAACCTCCCCACAAAAAGTTCCTTTGAATATTTCTGATTTTCTTAATCATGGATTTTGGTGCTCCCAAAACTAAGAATAAATACATTGGCATAGACTGGAGGATCGACTTAACCAGGACGAGTCTACTGGGGAAGTTAAGAGCTCTGAAGCTCCAATGGCTAAGTTTCTGCTTGAATTTTTCTAGAATATCCTTCCAAGAGACCTCTCTGATGGTTGACTCAGCAAGTGGAGCTCCTAGATATCTAGAAGGGATCCCTCCTTCCTTCCCTCCTTCAATGAATCCCAAAATCCCGAGAGTATTCCTTTTAGTAATTTTATGGGTATTGAAGAAGTAATCCTGGGATTTCTCCTTATTGATTTCCATACCACTGGCTTCTAGGAAAGTGTCCAGCCCCTCTTTTATGCCATGTGCCTCTTGTATAGTGGAAGGGATCCTGAGCATTGTATCGTCAATAAAGTATTAATGAGTTTGATGATCCAATTCACCACTAAGGGACAACCCTCTAATCTTATTATCCAAGCGTAAGCTTTTGAGCGTTCTGCCTAAACCCTCTGCTACTATAATGAATAGAAAGGGGGAAAACGGGTCACCCTGTTAGAATAATCAAACCATAGTATTTACCCACTTAGACATTAATTCATTTATTTTTGTCTTATTTGCCTAGTCCATGAGTCCCACCATGTGCAAGTTGCTAATTGCCTATCCATAGAGGTCAAAATTTCCATCTTTGACTCATGTAGCACTTGGGAAAGCCTTAGGAATCAAATCTACTTTATTCCTGGCCTCCTAGGTGCCTATCTGCTTTTTTTGCTTTACTGCCTGCTTTTTCAGTGTTTTAAGGCACATAGGAAAGCAAGACTAGGTGAGGTGAATCAACTTTGTTGCCTCTTCCTCCTCCACTCTTTCCTCCATGTAAAAGCATGTATGAGTTTCCATTCGACCACTCATTAGCTTACCCATGCGCCCTTTCCAATTCGTGAGCCTCATGATAGATTTGGGATCAGCTTTTTACACCTATGGGGGATTTGCCTATTTTGGGTAAGCCTGCTTTATTCTAGATTTGGATGCCTCCTTATGCATTCGACCTATTGATGTATTTTATATATTCAGCAACCTATGTTATTACAGGGTTGGCTATTGTACACTGAGTTAATATAATTTTGTGTTACAGCTCCATATTCAGTCTCCATTGTTGATAATTTGCATGATCAATTGTTAATTGCTGTGAGTGAAATTAATCTACTGCAGGCCTGAATTTCTACATGGTATCAGAGCCATTGTAGGTTGTTACTCTCCTCCAAAAATTGTTTTGCAGGTTCGACATCAAGACTGGGAGCCTTCTACTGACAGCCGGGATAGATTTTCTGAAGCTATGGATTCACAAAAAACTATCTTGACTCGCTTCAACTATTTTGAATGGAAAGCAGAGATGGAGATCTTGTTGAGAGCAAAAGGCCTCTACAGTGTGACTATGGCTACAGAAGCAGAGCCCAATGCTGCTGCAGAGAAGATCAAATGGCACAATCGGAGAGATGAGGCCTATGGCCTCCTATGTCTCAGTATTTCTCGAGACCTCCTTTTCCATGTCGATGGATTAACTTCACCGGATCAAGTATGGGAGAAGCTGTCTGAGATTTTTGGAAGGACAGATGAGATGAGGGGACATCAGATCGAAAATGAGCTGATTTCTCTGAGTCCCAGCAGCTTTGAATCCCTGCAGCTATATTTCTCCAAGTTCAAAGAACTAGTTTTGCAGCTGAAGCAGTGTGGTATCGAAAAGAAAGATGATCAGTTCATGTTGGATATCCTCTCGAAGCTAGGACCTAACTACTCAGTCTTTGTTTCGACCTTCTATGCCACAAAACTCACAGCTCGAACCTGGAAGATGACTAGCCTCGTAGATTTCATGGAATCTCTCACACAAGAACAAGACAAGCTGGTGATGATGGGCACCATCAAACCATCCAAAGATCAAGCTTTGATTGCTAGAGATTAGAAGGTGGATAAAAGCAAAAAGAAAGCTAAAAATCCACCTAAACAAAGGAGAGACAAGAATCAGTCTCCAGAGGATCAACAAGGTCCCAAGAAAAATACCCATAAGAAGAAAAACAAAGGTGAAATGAACAAGTGCTCATACTGTTCGAAGGGAAATCACATTGAAAGATCTTGTATGGAAAAGCAAATAGACATGCTAACTCAACTATTGGAGAAGAATGGCATCTCCCTTCCAGAAGGCTCAAAGAAGAGAGAAGGAGGATCAAGTTCGGATGACAGAGAGAGAGTTCATGCTCTAGTTGCTAGCACATCAAGCTCACCCAATTTTATCATAGATTCTGGAGCTTCAAGAGACATGGTTTCGACTAAGGAGGCCTTCTCCTCACTGGACAAGTCGAAAGGACCATCTATTGTACTGGGAGATGACTCTCTCACTGAAAGTATGGGAAAAGGAAGAATAGATCTTGATCATGGGCAGTTCAACAATGTGCTGTATGTCCCTGGTCTCGCCTCCAACCTTCTGTTAGTGTACCAGATGACCCACACTGGGTCTCCTAAGAAATTCATATTCTCACCAGATGAAGTTGAGATCACAGAAATCTCAAGTGGAAGAATCATTTCAAAAGGAGTAGCGAATCATGCTCAAAAGGTATACATATTTTCACACTTCCTGCCTTACTCAAACCCCTTTGCTCTTCTTATCCATGCTAATGAAGCTAGCAAGCTATGGCATGAAAGATTTGGCCATCTAAACTACAAGTATCTATCTGATCTGAGTGAGAAATAAATGGTCATAGGGTTTCCCAAGATAAAATTTTCCAAAGGAGTCTGCCAAGGCTGTATCCTAGGAAAACACCCAGAGCACAAATTTGAGAAAGCCAGCCATGACAGAACCTCTGCACCCCTCGAGCTGATTCACAGTGATGTTGCTGGCCCATTCCCTCATATGTCCATGAGTTAGGCCAAATATGCATTGATCTTTATTGATGATTTTTCCAGGTATTGTTGGGTTCACTTCATGAAACACAAGTCAGAAGTTTTTGGCCTATTCAAAGTCTTCAAGGCTTTGGTTGAAAACCAGTGTGGAAGAAAACTCAAGGCACTCAGATCTGACAATGGTGGTGAGTATGTCAATACTGAGTTTATTAACTATTGTGCAGATGCAGGTATTCAGATGCAGCATTCTATCCCCTACACACCACAGCAAAATGGTGTTGCAGAGAGGAAGAATAGATCACTGAAGGAGATGGAAACATGCATGATGGAGGCCAAAAATTTTCCACCAAAGTACTGGGCCGAAGCTATCAACTGTGCATCCTATATCCAGAATAGGGTGCCTCACAAGCAGTTGGATGGCATGACTCCCTTCGAAGCATGGAGTGGGCACAAGCCAGATGTGACCCATTTCAGGATTTTTGGCTCAAAGGCATGGGCTAGAATCCCGACAGAGAAGAGGAAGGCCTTGCAACCCCAAAGCCAAGAGTGTCTTTTTGTGGGATACTCTAAAGATTCAAAAGGGTACAAGTTGATAAACTTGAGCACAAAAAAATCCTTCATTGAAAGGTGTGTTCAGTTTGAAGAAGAACCCCTTGCAGCAGTGGAAGTTGGTGAAGCCTCTTCACCACCTGAACCTCAAGAAGTAAGTAAAGAGTTTGTTGAACATGCTGATTCTGATTTTTCTGATGGAGATGAGTTTATTGCAGACCCAAACATCCCCACAAGGCCTAAATGAGCAGCCAAGACACTACATGCAGCAGGTGAGCTAGCTGGGGATCCCAATGACCCAAGGAGGACTAGATCTCAATTTGAGAGTGGTCTATGCATGAAGGATCCTGAGTTTGCTGAAAAATGATATTTGATGGTGGAGTCTAATCCTCAAACATATGAATAAGCAGCAGGAGATCCAATATGGCAAGCTGCCATGAATGAGGAGTTCAACTCGCTACAGAAGAGCAACACATGGGAGCTAGTGGATCTTCCTCCAGGGAGAAAACTAGTACAGTGTAAGTGGGTCTATAAGACCAAATTTGCTGCTGATGGTTCACCACTGAAGTATAAGGCCATATTGGTAGCTAAAGGCTACTCACAGGTTCAAGGCATTGATTACAATGAGACCTTTTGCCCCAGTGGCAAAGATGGATTCAATCAGGCTAGCTCTAGCCATTGCAGCATCAAGGCAATGGGAGGTACATCATATGGATGTAAAATGTGCCTTTTCTGAATGGTGATCTCACTGAGGAGATATATATGCAGCAGCCCCAAGGTTTTGCTACTGACCATTCTCTTGTGTGCAGGTTGAGAAAGTCATTGTATGGGCTAAAGCAAGCCCCCAGGGCTTGGTATGCCAAGATAGATAGCTTCTTGCTATCTCTGAATTTTGTTCAGTGCAAATCAGATTCGAATGTCTATCTGAAGGTAATTAATGGTTCATTAATGATCATTGTGTTATATGTTGATGACCTCCTCATTACAGGAAGCTCACAGGCTGAGATTGCTTCCCTAAAAGGAGCTATGAACCAAGCCTTCTCCATGATAGATTTGGGGCTCCTAAGTCAATTTTTGGGGCTTGAGATCTCTCAAACCAAATCTAGAATCAAGGTGCACCAGTCCAAATATGCATTGGATTTTCTAATCAAATTCAGAATGCAAGATTGCAAAGCAAGCAAAACTCCTTTCCTTTCAGGAGTGAAGCTGGAGGAAGATGATTCTCCACCGATGGTAAACAACACTTTGTATAGACAGTTGATTGGATGTTTATTGTATTTGACACATACTCGACCTGATCTTTGTTATGCAGTTAGTGTTTCTTCTAGATTCATGGATCAGCCCCATGAGATCCATTTGAAAGCAGCCAAGAGGATCCTTAGCTTTGTTTAGGGAACAAGGACACATGGGATGTTCTACAAAGCCAATTATAACCTTGAGTTAATTGGTTTTACTGATAGTGATTGGGCAGGTGATAGCACAGACAGGAAGTCCACTTCAGGTTATGTGTTCATGCTTGCAGAAGGGCCAATCAGCTGGTCAAGCAAGAAATAGAGTGCCATTGCACTCTCATCTACAGAAGCTGAGTACAGAGGAGTTGTCAATGCAGCAACCTAGTGTTTATGGTTGCAGGGTTTACTTGGAGAGTGTGGTTTCGAACCTGAGTACTCAACTACCATCTACTGTGATAACCAGAGTACCATTTGAATCTGCAAGGATCCATTTCAGAAGCAGAGAACCAGACACATTGAGATTCACATGCACTACATCAGAGAGCTTGTGCATGATGGCACCATTCACCTACTCTTCTGATCATCTTCAGAAAAAGTAGTTGATATCTTCACCAAAGCATTTTGTGAGAAGACCTTCAGCAATCTCAAATCACTGCTGGGGATTGCTGATCATGCTGTCAAAGCATGAGTGGAGACAAGATTCTACAATTTTGTTTTACAGTCCATGTTTAAGGGAGGATTTTCCCAAGTTGGTTTTTCCTCTTTCCTTGGTTCATATGGACTTGCAGTATGTAAAAGGGTGACTAAGCCTTATTGCTAGGCCCTATATATCTTTGATTTATTACTCATAAAGTCAGGCTTAAGGGGGGGTGTTAGAATAATCAACCCATATTATTTACCCACTTAGACATTAATTCATTTATTTTTGTCTTGTTTGCCTAGTCCATGAGTCCCACCATGTGCAAGTTGCTAATTGCCTATCCATAGAGGTCAAACTTGCCATATTTGACTCATGTAGCGCTTGGGAAAGCCTTAGGAATCAAATCTGCTTTATTCGTGGCCTTTTAGGCTCCTATCTGCTTTTTCTGCTTTACTGCCTGCTTTTTCAGTGTTTTAAGGCACATAGGAAAGCAAGACTAGGTGAGGTGAATCAGCTTTGTTGCCTCTTCCTCCTCCACTCTTTCCTCCATGCAAAAGCATGTATGAGCTACCATTCCACCACTCATTAGCTTGCCCATGCGCCCTTTCCAATTCATGAGCCTCATGACAGATTTGGGATCAGCTTTTTACACCTATGGGGGATTTTCCTATTTTGGGTAAGCCTGCTTTATGCTAGCTTTGGATGCCTCCTTATGCATTCGACCTATTGATGTATTCTATATATTCAGAAACCTATGTTATTATAGGGTTGGCTATTGTACACTGAGTTAATATAATTTTGTGTTACAGCTCCATATTTAGTCTCCATTGTTGATAATTTTGGCATGATCAATTGTAATTTGTTGTGAGTGAAATCAATCTATTGCAGGTCTGAATTTCTACACACCCTGTCTAATCCCTTTTGAGACCTGGAAGGGTGTGGAGGGAGAACCATTAACTAGAATGGAGAACAAGGATGAAGAAACCAGTTTCATGACCCACCCCGTACATTGGTCAAAGAATCTGAAATCATGAAGCACACTTGCTAAGAATTTCCAATTTAGTTTATCATAAGATTTAGATAGGTCTAATTTCAGTAGCAAACTTGGTATTTTCTCGATTTTGACCAAGTGTATGGTTTCATGGATCAAGATGATTCCATCTAGAATTTACCTTCCTTCAACGAATCCCACTTGCTCAAGAGAGATTATTAAAGGAAGTAGGGGATGAAGCCTGTTGGTTATAACCTTAGAGACAATTTTATATATAACATTGCATAAGGTTATCGGTCTGAATTTTTTAGGGTCTTCCATTCCTATTTCTTCTGTAATAAGCACCAAGAAGGTTGCATTAAGAGATTTCGAAATATTACTAGTTTTCCTTGAGTCCTCCACCAGATCCCCCACTTCCTCTTTCAACCAGTCCTAGAAGGCATGGAAGAAGTTTGTGCCGAACCCATCAGGTCCTGGGCTTTGACATTCACCATTTTCTTAATTGCAATGTCAACTTCTTCCAATTCAATTTGTTTCATAAGAATGAAGTTATGCTCTTTCGTGATGACTTTTGGAATGTGACTTAGAACTTCCCTCTGGGAAGTATGGGCCTGTCTCAATCTGCTTCCTCCAAAAGTTTGGTGAAAAAGTTGTTCAATGTGAGTTCCAGGTCTTCTTGGGTTTCTGTAATCTATCTTTCTTCTGTATTCAATCTAGCCATGCGATTTCCCGGTTGATGTTGGATGGCATCATTATGGAAGAAGATGGTATTTCTTTCCCCTTATTGGAGCCATTTGACTCTTGATTTATTGTTCCATAAAAAATCTTCCTGTTGTTCTCTTTGACTAAATTCATGGATAGAAACTTTTTCTTTCTCCTAAATGTCGTCCGTAAAACCATTTTGCATGCCTCTAGTTTGAACCTATTTGATTTTTCCATCCAACTCTGCTTTAGCCTTGAAGATGTTACCAAAAGATTCTTTCTTCCAATTCTTGATTTTCGTTTTGAGGAGTTTCAACTTTTGTTGAAATTGGTACATTTGTGTGCCTCTAATGGTTGGCATTTCCTCCCACCATTATTTGAGTTTCTCTGGGAAGTCGGCCTAGAGGAGCTAAAACTTATTGAAATGGAATGGTCTCTGCAGGTTAACCCCCACACTTTCCCATTCCAAAGTAATTGGCCAGTGGTCTGATCCGACTTAGGGGAGTACCATAGCGCTCAGTTATCCTCCAACCATCATCATGGATTCCCAAACCATAAATAGAAAAAGCCAACAAACTATTCCTTTGTCTCCTATTATTTTATTATTCCACATAAAGGTACCATTGGTTGTTCTGACATCGACCAATTCTAGGTTATCAATAACTTCATTAAAATACTCACTAATAGGGTTTAGCTATCGTATCTCGCCTCTTTTTTCATCTAGATTCTTGACCAAGTTGAAGTATCCTCTCAGAATCTATGGTTTTCCTTCCAACATCCTTTTGAGCACCCCAAAGGAGTCCATAAATTGCACCTTTTGTTATGTCAGAGGAGGTCTGTACACATTGGTTGTAAACCCCCTGATACTAGTACCTAAGATATGGAAAGCTGTTGATAGAGAGTGCTGAGTTGTAAAGAAGTTAGAGAGGGAAGCCTCTCCTGGGTTCCAGAGAATCACAATACCTCCAACTGCTCATTTAGCATCTACTACAATGGTCTCACTTCCCCTCCAAACGTTTCCTCTGATAATCTTCAATTCCGCCTCCGAGCATTTTATTTCATGTACGAAAATTATACTCGTATATCCGTGTTCTATCCTCCTCCTTATAAGATGAATCTTCAAGGTGTTGTTACAACCTCTTATATTCCAGGATGTGATCCGCATTGAGAACTTTTTTATTCGCGAGAGAAAGTGTCACATATATGGTGCAGTATTTCCCAGATGCCACCTATTGTGCCCCTACCATTTGAATCCTTTGCACTTTACTATGCCTCCCTCATTTTTCTTTATTTCTTTTCTTTTTGTCATTAGGATCTTTGAGGGATTCAAATGATACCCCAAGAAACTTCATCGATTTTTCCTTGATTATCACTTTTTCCAGTAATGTGACTTGTTGTGGAGGGATATTTTTAGGGACCTTCTTAGAGCATGCCATTTCCAAACCTGCCAAATCCAGATCACCTATCTCTATTTCTTCCTCTTCCACTTTCGATATCTTACTATCATCTTCTTTATTTTCGTAATGCTCTTCCTGGTTCTGGATCTTCGAGTTTAGTTCATTACCTTTAGTTTGTTATTATTGGATCTTTTCTTCCTGTTGATTGGTAATCTACTTGGGATCTTAGAGGGCTTCAAACCTATTTTGCATTTGGATTTTTTTTTTGGATCTTAGGGCCCATAGTCTTATTTGAAGATCATTTTTTCTTTGGATTGTCATAAACCCTTTGGGATGTTTATTTTCTTGATCTTTATTACCTCTTGGTATTTTATTCTATGGGAATTCTTTGAACAAGTGCCCATGCTCATGACAACCCTTGGATATAAATTGTATCTTCTCATATTCAATTGATTGACACCAATCCTCATCCTCCTATATTAAGTCAATTCCATCTAGAAGATCCTTTGATATATCAAAATAATGCAGATCCGTTCATAGGATGTGTACCGCCTCTGTCGAGTTTGCTCCGAGACTTTAACAAAGCCCCCTAGGATGTTCCCAATATCTGTCAAGATTTATTCAGACCAATATTCAGTGGGAAGGGAATACATTCTGATATAGACTAGGGCTATTGTGAGATTTTCCTTGTCTGGATTGAATCTTTCTTTCCATGGCCTTAAGAACAGACCAGCATAATTAAAGAAATAGGGCCTGCTTTCAAATATTCTTGTTCTATCTTCTTCATTAAACAAGTTAACTCTGAAGAAGCCTTTGGCTCCTAGTTTCATATCAAAGTGGACTTGTGGTTTTCAGGTTGTATTTATCAACCATAGTAAGGTCTTCTCTGTGAGACAGATCCCAACAATTTTACCAATGAGAGCCCACTCCTTCATGTATTTGATGTCTTCCCTTATATGATCTCATTTGATCTGAAGCTTTGGTACAGTCTTTGATTTTGTCACACTACCATGTTTTTTTGTTCTCTTCATTCGTTGTGGCTTTTTGATAGGATCCACTTGTACCTTCGCCATCCTTCCTTGGATGAGTATCCAATGATTTATTTTTTCCTTTGTATTTCTCTATTTCCATCTTTGAGCACTGAACATGGGGCTTTACCCTGTCGTTCATTGGCTTGTTCATCCCAAGACCCGGTCCCCCTGCCTACAGAACAAGCCTAATCCCTTGGCCCCTCCCTCAAGACCCAACAATCCCTGCAACTTGCAGTGACTGTGAAATCTCCTGCCTTGCTCTCCTTTGCATCGACCATCCTCTTCGTTTAAACCTTAATAAGAGTGATACTTGTTCCAAGTGAATATACGATCTTAATAAATAACTAAATTTATTTAAATTTACATTTAAAAAAAAAATTAAAGTCAGTAAGACTTCAATCGTTAGAAAAGGATCTTTGGTATGCATCTATAATATTCTTTCTCATTAATATTACAGGTCCTAATCACCTTAAGGGTCATAAATAATATATCTAAGGCTTAAATATGTCAATTATTGCATCACTCAAGAAGGACTTGGTTGGAGAAACCCTGAAGGAATAATACTTAGATGTGTAAATGAGAAAGATTCTACACAACTCTTAACTGAGTTTCATGCAGGACTTTGTGGGGGCCATTATGCAGCAGACACAACAACCCACGAAATCCTTAGAGCCAGTTATTACTAGCTCTCCTTAGTTATAAATATACACAAATTTGTGAGGAGTTGTCACAAATGAGAGCTATTCACGGGAAATAAAAAGATAGGAGCCTTTCCTTTGCAATGATATTTTCCATTATCCCCTTTCTAGTAGTGGGGGCTTGATTTCATTAATAAATTCAAAGAAAATTCAAGCAGTGGATTCTCATAGATCCTTATGATAACTGAAAAAGGAAACTAATAAATTTAGTATGGAATTCCTAGAGGAGAATATTATCACAAGATTTTGGTTTCCATCCAAAATGACAACCAACAATGCAAAAAAAATTAGTTCAAGCAAGATCACATCATTCTACTTCAAATATGGCTTTATCCTATCCCACTCATCCAACTACTATCCCCATGGAAATTGTCTTGTAGAGTCCAGTAATAAAAAATTAATTACCATCCTTAAGAGAATAATTGGAAGTAACAAAAAGTATTTGGATAGAAAAATTAAATATGCACTTTGGAGTGATAGAATAACTAGGAAACGAGCAACAAGAAAGAATCCCTTTAAGTTGGTATATGGTTCAAATTCCTCCTTGCCTATCTATCTTCAATTTCCAGTGTATGAGATGCTTCAAGAACATGGTTTAGAATAAGATTCCATGCCAAATAGAATAAATTAGTAATTGAATTAAATGAAATCCAAAGGAATTCTCTTGACAAAAGCATCAGAAACCAAGAGAATTAGGTTAAAAAAACATTTGAGAATTGTGCAAAACCAAGGTCCTTTCATATTGGAGATGCAATTTTACTATGGGAAAAAAGAAGGGAGAAAGTAGGAAAACATGGGAAGTTAGATAGTCTTTGGATATGACCATTCATCATATTCGATGTGACTGACACCAATTCATTTCTTCTGAATACCATGAAAGGAGAAAAGTTATTCTTACGAGTGAAATGGAAACAATTGAAACGGTTCTTCAATGACCCTATCTAATGCCCAATGGGGCATTATGAGGACTTTTCTAAATATTTTACTTTGTATAATAATATATGTATCATATTTATTTTTGTATCATAGCTTATTATTGTATAATATATACATACCATTGTTTTATATCATGGTTTTGTATCATACTTTTATGTACCATAGTTTTTGTATATTATCTTGTATATTATGTTGCAATTTGTATTTCAATTTGGCATTACTTTACATGTATATAGGACTGATGAACTTTAGATTCTTACAAGAACTTGACATTCTAGGGTTCTCTCCCGCTCTCTTTGATTGAATATTAGTCGAGTGCACATCCCACATTTGGAGTCAAGATCGAAACAAATAAATGTTTGTTTCTTAGTGCTCAAGAATTTCTATGGTTTCCTCAAGGCTAGCGGTGGTCCCTTTATCCCATGTTGCACCCCCTCAAGTGAATTGTAATAATTGACATAGCATTATGGTTTCTTTTGTAAAAGGATTGTCCTTCAAGGACTTGGCCATCAAGGTCATCATCCCTGAGTGTTTTTGCACTCGTCAATTATGTGACACTTTTTAAAGCATCATTACAAGATATTTGACTTTTAGGGGGGGGTTTATTCCCCTTCAAAAATTCACTTTTGGGGGCGGTTTTTTCTTTGGAGGTGGTCTTTACAAAAGCACCCCTAATAACACCGATGCTAAAAGTTTGTACTTTTAGGGATGGTTTTGGAAGAGATGAAAACCACCCCTAAAAGTGAATTGTGGGGGCAGTTCTAAACCCCCTCAAAAGTGACCATTAAGGGAGGTTCTAAACCCCCCTCATAGACATCTATGGGGGTGGCTCCAAACCCCCCCCGAAAGTGACTTTTAAGGGAGGTTCTAAACCCCCCTCATAGACACCTATGGGGGCAGCTCCAAAACTCTCGAAAATTCCTTATTAAAAACCTTTGAGGGCAGTTACAAAACCCCCTTGTAGGTACCTGTAGGGGCAGCTTCAAACCCCCCTCTTAGGTACCTACAAGGGTGGCTTCAAACCCCCCCCCCCCATAGGTTCCTACAAGGTAGGTTCTAAACCTCCCATACAACTCCATATTATAAACCAATGGGGGTGGTATTAACAAACCCCCCCAATAGCATCGATGCTAAAAGTTTGGACTTTTAAGGGTGGTTCTGGAAGAGATCAAAAGATAGGCTAAATGTGAATTTTGGGGGAAATTCAACCCCCCTAAAATTATTTATTACAAAACTTTGGGAGAAGTTATAAACCACCCTCATAGATACCTATGAAGGATGTTCGAAAACTCCCCTAAAACTCTTTACAAAACTTTGGGGGAATTTATGAACCCCCGTCATATAAACTTACAGGGAGGGTTTTGATCCCCCCTCATTGCAACATATAAAGGAAATTTCGAACCCCTCTCATAGAAACATATAAAGAAGCTTTGAAACTGTCCTAGTAGGAACATACAAAGACACTTTGAAGCCCCCACTATAGCCATAATAAATTATAATAAAATATATTTTATTTAAAATACCAATTTTGCAATATCGTTAGGGAACGAAAGAATCAAACCACCAACCTTCTACTTGTAAGGAAGACACTCTTCCATTGAGCTGACACCCTTTCAGAATTGAGGGCATTTGACAATGATTTCATATTCCATGATAAGGGTACAGTAATTAAAAGAGGATGGATTATACCATATGTATTATGACAACAATAAAGAACAAAGAACATGTTTGTTTCATCATCAACAAATTTGCAAAATGTCTCATTTATGCTAAAACACATGCCAATTATAAAAAGGCATCCTGCGTGTAATTGTTAAGTAGTATTATGCCAAGTATGGAGGTGAGATGGAGGGCATATTTTACTTCTCTTAGAAACATAATTACCACTTGTAATCATAGCCGTAATAAGGAGTTTGATTAATGATATTACATGCTACATATTTGTGATAAAAAATAGGTCAAAATCAACAAATAACAACAAAGCTGATAATAATTTACAAGGTTACTCAAAGCTTAGCATATATGTCTACTTTGAGAAAATAAAGAACTAATGAAAACAAGGAGTTTGTAAGTATTTTCATTGCATTTATTCAAAGTAGACGCCAAACACTATAGGTCATTCGTCCATTCACAAATAGATATCTTAGGTTCATCATTTATCAGTGATTCTATCCAATCATGAGAAATTTTGTCGACGGATCATTTATTCATAACATAGAATACTTTATTATGGAATGGTGGATTGAAATTATACATCAAGTAGTCACTGTGTTCCGTACGTTCCATCCTGTCCCGGTGGGGAACTCTCTCTCCCGTCTAATGTCGACATGGATGAAATGGGTAGTGTATAAGTTGGGTAATGGGTTCCAAGGATCACCTCATGCTGGGGACTACTTCTACACTAGGGGGAGCGAGACCTTTTCTCTTGGGATGAGGTCCTCATACGAGGTGGCACACTTGAGCAGTGCAGGAGACCCAGATGGGGAATGGGTCCCACCCAATTATAGACAAGAACTAGGCAGTGAAAGGGCCTGTTGTATAGCCATTTCCCTGGATTTCTTGCTTGACCTTTCTTTGGTCGAGCAAGCGATATACCTTGTTTTTAAAGCCAATAATTTTGCAATTTTTCATCCTCAAGGGCCCAAATAAATATCCCAATGCTCCTTGTGAGAATCTCAAATTTTTTATATTATTATCACTAATGTACAACTATATTTACCAAATAACCCAAATAAAGAATACTCAGTGTTGGTTGTGCGCTATTAAACATGATAGTGAATGATATTGGTTGTGAGCTATTAAACAGGATAGTGAATGATATTGGTTTAGGTTGAGTTTGAAATTTGCAAATATCTAGCCATAAAAGTAACAAAACTAACATGTTTACTTATTAGTAGAATGAATAAACTCACAATTCAATTCAGAGAAAGGTTGAAACTCACATGTGAGATCATCCTGGTCGCAAGGAAGTAACTGATCAATGAAGGGAGCGAATTCAAAATAATTCATGGGAACAAACTCTTCTATCTATTTTCCATCATATTTGCAGGACGACCAGAAATACTGGTGAACACTGTTGGCAAGGGCAAAGACAAGGGCAAGGAGAAAATGTCCTTGCCGGACAAAGAATTACAAGAACAAGAACAATAGATATTAAAGAGTGCAATCAATTAATCCTTAAAGATGTCAATAGCTCACAACACGAAAATGCTTCTTGAAGGAAAATTCGAGTCCAAAATGGAATATCACACATTCACAATCTTGAAATTCACTCAACTAGTATCACACATGCACAATCTTGAAGGACAATTCGAGTCCAAAATGGAATATATGCATGGGCGATTCAGGGAGCTCTAAGTGCAAGTTAAAGTTGGGGGAACACATCAGTGACTAATTGTAGGACGTGGAGAAATAATATAGAGAACACTGTGAAAGGAATGCAAGGCTGCAAAACAATTGCAAGACTCTCAGGAAAGATTCAAATTGGAAATTCTCAAAAAAAGATAAGAACGCGGAAGCTAACAACAACATTCTAGAAGTTAGCATTTCTCAGTTGATTGGTCGAATTGGAACTAACAGTTGAAAGAAGGATACGAAGAACAGTCAGCTTTAATTGAGCAGCACAACCTAAGGAAACATTGTCTTCAACAATGGAATGAAACCCTACAAGAGCAGCTGGACAGAAATAAGCGTTTGCTATAAGAAGCAAATCAGAGATTTGAAGAGTTGATTGCTCTACATTCTGTCAGCAACGATCTTGAATCCAGAAAAACTACAAACTTTGCAAGTGAGGTCTCTGGTGGTAGAAAATTGGAAATCAAGATCAAATGGTTCTCTAGAAAATTGAAAACCAAAATCAGTTGGTTCGTTGGAAAAGGTGAAAAAACAGGTACCACCAAAATGGTTTTCTGTGACTGCTTGATAGATCCACATAGATCCATATTTCAAATAAATTTATACTAGCTTTTAACACAATAACCAATATTTCACATTTTAACCAATACCATTCTACTAATTTATTACAAAATTTCCAATGATCACTATTCTAATTTATTATGTTATAAGAAATGTAAAATTACATTTACATTTTTAATGTAAATATATGAAAATAACAATCCTGTTCAGTCTACCTAAATTTCCAATCTTGTACTCAATATCTAAAAGTTTTTAATCTCACCCATATCTCCAATATTGTGTTAAATGAATCAACACTACACAGTTAAAGCAAATACGAAAAAGCTTGATACATAAAGGATCATCAAAGCAAATAGGGAAAAACCAGCTACATAAACCACAACAGCTAATAAAAAAACTAACTAGCGAAAAGGATCTGCAATGCAAATAGGGAAAAGCCAACTAAATAAGACTATCTTCAATGCAAATAATCGAAAATCCATTTCCAAAGAAATTTATTATACCATTTCCAATGATACTCTATTATCTTTATAAATGAGAGATTGTATCAATATGCACAAAACACAATCCTATTAACTCTACCTAAATGTCCAATCTAGTATTCAGTGTCTCGGAGTTTTTAATCTCATGTATATCTCCAGTATAGTATTCAGTGTCTTCTGAGAAAATACTGAAAGATCAACTACAGAAACCAAATACCAATGCTCAAATAGGTAGAATAACCTGTCTACAGTAACGCTAGCTACAGAAAAGGATTTTCAATTACAGACTCTTGTTGGAGCCTTATGGTCTCTTGAAATTGGAATCCTGAATTCTCAGTAAAAGTTGTTTGTACTATTCGTCCAACCCAACATCTCGAGGTGGTGGTATAATGACTTCAATGAATTCAATAGTAGGGGCGTTCTCAAGCAACCAAATCAATGCATTGATCTCCTTCTCATCATAATTCTCGTAGAGAAATGCCTTTATCTTCCAAATATTAAGTACTGGAGACTCTAAACTTGGTTGAATGACATCTTTCGTTAATGTCTGCATTAAATTAAAATCCCAAGACCAATCACAAATTCCTTCTTACTCAACACCAACATATAATATAATGCAAAATAAAAAAAATTCTTACCAAATCAATCACGCCACTTATGTACAATCTCTCAAGACGAGGAAGCCCTTTTAGTAGCTTGGTAGTAGGAATATCTATCTTCTCTTTCATTGAGCAATTATCAATATACAAAAATTCTAGGAATTTGAATGTCTCTGTTATCTCAGCACATTTCTCCGCCCATAAATTGTTTGTTCCATCTGTTGGCTACAATTCCATGTCTACCACAGTTCCATTTGGATCCATGAAAAGTTCAGTAATATTTGAAGAGAGCTCCTTAAACAAGATCCCATTCACTCTCAAATTGTTTGTAATGGAAAAATAATGGAGTTGTCTGAGCTTCAGGCAGTTGACTATTAAATTATCCACCTCGTTGGTAATCTGCAGAAGTAAATTTTCAATGCGAGGACTACAAATGGCTGTTATATTCTCCGGCACAATGCAAGACTCCAGTTAAAGTTCCTGTAAAAGCCGGAAATGAGAGAGAAATAGGGCTAAACTGTCATCCCTGAATTCCACATTACCGAAGCAGTAATAAGTTAGATGGTTGAATCAACCAAAACCATTTGGAATTTCTGAGACAATGCAGTCGAAGAGTGTGAGCCTGATGAGTCTATTACATAAGAAAATGGAGGAGGGTAAAATTTTCCTTGGATTGTTAGGGTCAGTGTCAGGTTTAAAGTCATATTCAGAGAGAGAGTCAAGGTGTGAGGCTGATAAATGGCGAAGAGAGAGGACTTTGACATTCTTCAATGCTGCACAATGCACCCATTTACATAAATTCTTGAAAGTAAAATGCTCGTCGTTTCTTGTATAGATATTGAAGCTTTCAAGATGAGAGAAATGTAACAGCAGAGAGTTGGAGATAGTATTCTCCACTTGTGCAATGGCTGGTATATTGGGGAGGACCGGACCGATTAGAAGATCTGGGGATAGAATAAGCTTCACAAGGTGGTGGTAGAGATATCTCCATCTCGTGGAGAAAACAGAAGATCTAACAGTATCTTTAATGGGGAGATACGAAAGGATGATGCACAGCAAATGATCTGGAAGCTCCGAGATTAAATTTGAAACAAGCACCATTCTAGCTTAGTGAAGGAGAAAGCGAGGGAGAGGGAACTATTACGACAAGAGAAAAAGGAAAGCCTGTAACTCGGCAATTGGAGAGTAGGTTTTCATCTTAAATTGTTGGAGACACTCGGTTTTATAGGACTTATCATATGGCTGAAGTGTAGTCATTAGTTAGTAACAACCACACCAAAGTCCTCGGTATATGGGTTTATTTGATGGATATGGATATTTTTATTTTTATTTTTATGGATAGTTGGTTAGAGGTAATTACCACAAAATAACAACTATATCTGTTTTATAGGACTTATTTAAGGGAATAGTTTATTTTTAGTGTATCCATAAATATTTATATTTTAGGGTTTGGGTGGACTAAGAAGGATCCCTTTCTTATTGTAAATTGCAGGAAGAAGAGATAAATGCTTTGTTAAGATTTATTTTATGGTGATTGTTCAAAATTAGAAATTTAAAAGAACAACCTGATGAGGACCATTGATTACCCTTGGGATACCCATATTATGTAATTCCAATCACTCAAAATTACCCTTCGAACAATTTCACCCGGATTTTGAGGAGAAAACTGGCAGGATTTAAAGTGCAAATGGTCTAGAGTGTAGAAATAATAGATCAATGCTATGTGCAATGATGCTAAGAAGAAGCACAGAAAATAGATCTTGCTACTAAGAATTCTCACAAGCATACACAGGAAAATAAGAGAGAAGAAAAGAGACTGAATCACATGAATGAAGAGATGAATATTGGTGTGTATCCTTCCATTTAATAATTATGAATAATAGAGTACATAAATAGATCTTCCCTCATAGGAAAGTCGAATTGTATGGAAACAACTCATAAAGCTCAAAAAGGCTGACTTACCCAAATATAGCAAACCCCCATAGGTGGATAAAGCACTTGCTAAATCTATCAAGGACCTCACGAGTTGGAAAAAGCATGAGTGAGTTGTCAAGGAGATGGATATAACATGCTAATCCTAGAAAATGGAGAAAAACTAATGGAGGATGGGTTGGAAACAAAAGCTCCCAGTTTCCTAGTTGACTAGCTTTTATCTTATCCATAGAAAAGCAGGAAAAAGCAGAAAAAGCAGAAAAAGCAGAAAAAAGCAGAATCTACTATATTGTCCTGCATACTAATTCTAGATGAACCCAGAATCAGAAATAACTCATTCCTAGGATATAGATGGCATGCATTGACTTTAAGGTGCCACCTAATTAAGCTAGTGGGTGAATAATTAATCAAATAATGATTAATTATTTTATCCTAAGTTGTGAGTGGGTTTAATATATTCTAACACCCCCCTATAAGTCTGACTTTATGATGGTATGACAAAAAAGTATGGATGCATATAGGGCCCAGCAACAAGGCTATGGTCACCCTTTTACAATTATTATGTCCAGAAAAGTGAGGAAAGAGGCAAAACCACATGGGGAAAATCCTCCCTCAAGATATGACAAGGCACAAAATTTGAAATATGTCTTCAACATATCTTCATCTTCACTTTAATGAGCTGAATGAACTGCTTTTGAATGAAGGGCTTGCTGAATAAATCATGAACTCCATGATCATGCGCTGGAGTGTAGGACCTGCAAGAAGGAAGAGGAGAGACTCCTTGTATCTCATCAACTGATGAAGTAGGAGCATTATCTGAATGCTTCTTACTGCTGTCAAACTCTGATCTGCAAACATAATCTGAAATGGAAAAGAGATCTGTGCATACTCCTTTCCAAAGAGTACAAAAAATAAGGCAATTTATTTCACACCCGATTCCCTGAATAGCTGCAAAATTGTGATGTGAATCACATGTAAATATTCCAATATGTTGTAGCACCAGTATAGATCTGATATGAGGCTGATAAAACACTGATATATCAGAAACATTAACATATGGAACAGCAAGGAAAAAGTCTTCAATGGCTCCATGAGGATATAGGGCTAGAGTAGGAAAATTATGAGCAACTGGGAAAAATTGATAAGTGTAAAAATCTGAATGATGGATGGGAAGAATGAGATGTTCAAAATCTTCAAGAAGGCTCTGAGTATTGATGCCAAGAACAAAGAAGGATATGCTGAAGCACATGAGATCAATTATGGTAAGTGGTATGACACAAATAAGGCTTGATGTGGCTAAGCAAACATCCTGGAAGTCACTGGGTTGCGCACCATCAATGAGAGAGGCATGCAAGAGGTGTAAAGAATCTGGCACATAGATCTCAGAATCTAAGATGGGAGATTGAGAGAACAATGAATGGGTTATAGGATCATAATCAATATCAGCAGCAGCTCCATATGTTACTTCTTTTTCATCAATAGTATCACAAGAAGAAAAATCACCTTCAAGAGACACTGAAAAAGATGGCTCTTCAATATTTGCTTCTTCATTGAAGGAGGAAGCATTTGAATGAAAGAGGGAAGCAGCAACATGAACTGTATGAGAAACTTCTTCATCATGATCAACTTCATCAGAGAATGTAGAGGCCAAGAGATCTTGAGAAAGAGAACAAGAGGAGATGCTAGGTTCGCTCCATTCTTCATCTTCGATTTCCTGCAAACCAAAAGCTTTGTCCAAAATTTTCCAAAGCTCATATGGATATTCAGCAGAATCTATGAGATGATATAAATTTGGAGACATTCCCAAACACATAATAGCATAAGCTCTATAACAATTATTAAGCCAATCAATCTTCTCTTCATAAGACTCTGGTTCACTCAATGCACCAATGGAGACATCAAAGAGACATTGCCTCTTCAAGTATGCACTCATCTTTGGCTTCCAATCAGCATAGTTGAAAGGAGATAATAGAGGAACTTTTGAATCCATATTGAAGTCGTTGATATGCTCTAAGATATACTCTCTGCAACATGCAAAACAAACTAGGAGAAAATCTTGTAAGCTAGACAAGCTCTTCTTCAAAGAGGGATAGGAGACAGGAAGCGCTCCTCAACTTTATAGAACTTGATCAACCTTGTAGCTCTGATACCATGTAGAAATAATAGATCAATGCTATGTGCAATGATGCTAAGAAGAAGCACAGGAAATAGATATTGCTACTAAGAATTCTCACAAGCATACACAGGAAAATAAGAGAGAAGAAAAGAGACTGAATCACATGAATGAAGAGATGAATATTGGTGTGTATCCTTCCATTTAATAATTATGAATAATAGAGTACATAAATAGATCTTCCCTCATAGGAAAGTCGAATTGTATGGAAACAACTCATAAAGCTCAAAAAGGCCGACTTACCCAAATATAGCAAACCCCCATAGGTGGATAAAGCACTTGCTAAATCTATTAAGGACCTCACGAGTTGGAAAAAGCATGAGTGAGTTGTCAAGGAGATGGAAATAACATGCTAATCCTAGAAAATGGAGAAAAACTAATGGAGGATGGGTTGGAAACAAAAGCTCCTGGTTTCCTAGTTGACTAGCTTTTATCTTATCCATAGAAAAGCAGGAAAAAGCAGAAAAAAGCAGAATCTACTATAAGGTCCTGCATACTAATTCTAGATGAACCCAGAATCAGAAATAACTCATTCCTAGGATATAGATGGCATGCATTGACTTTAAGGTGCCACCTAATTAAGCTAGTGGGTGAATAATTAATCAAATAATGATTAATTATTTTATCCTAAGTTGTGAGTGGGTTTAATATATTCTAACATAGAGTTTACCTTACTCCTTTATTTTATGGAGTAGTTTATTTTCGAGTTGGTACAAATTTTGGCAATTTGTAGCCCATTATTATCCATTTATGGCCATGAATTTTCCCAGAATTTTCAAACCATAAATAAACATTGCCAGGTCTTACGAGTGTGGGTGCTGCTCGGTGTAGTGGTGTTAGGCAATTTCATTAGTGAGATTAAAATATTCCAACAAACAATAGAATTTACAGATTTTGTGGGTTAAATTCACTCCATTCCATCCAAAAATGGGCCTCAAGTCCCTTGTGACTAATAAGTGTTTATATTTTAGAATTTGGGGTTGATCTCAAGATGAGTCAAGTGTATTTTCAAGATTTATTTCATGATAATCACAAAGATGTGACAACTGTATTCTGAAGATTTATTTTATAATAATCGTTCTAAATATTTTTAATAATATTAATATTAATATTATTTGAATTTATTCAATGAAAATATTTAAAATTTTAAATCGGATTGTGCATTAATTCAATTTAGTATATCAAAAATTTATAATTTTGAAATAAAATTATTTTAGTATTTTTATTATTATTAATTTGTAAACTATTTTTAAATATTAGCATGAGTTCTTTTAACAATTAAAAACATGTGTGTTTCCTCCTACAAGGTCATAAGTCAAATTTCAATAGGGTAGGGTATGTACACCTATGTGGACATTAATAGTAAGGCTCCCTTGTCCCAAAAACAAGGAGGACAATTTTAATTATATTTATTTAACTTCATCTATATCAATTATGATTTCTTATTTAAAGTTCACGTCATTTTATATAGGCCAAGACTTCTATGGAATATTTTCCTGGTAAAGTTCTCATCCATAAAGCACAACTATAACTTATCACAAAATTCCTACACATTTGGTGACAATTTTCTATAAAAGGGTTGTGTTTCTCCACTTATTACCTTGTTCATTTTGATGGGGTTTACTTATAGTATGATTACCAACAAAATATTGTGATGTTCTAGGATTTTATAATTTGACTTTATCCATATTAGAAAATACTTTATGAATCTCATACATGGATGAAGAGTAAATGAATGATAGAATTAAGGTTATGTAGGTGTTGAAGATGGAAGAGGTAATAATGGATTATTTTGGGAACCCATTAAAGGTAAATAAGATAATTGTCTTCACCACAATACCATTGTTGGATAGGACACTAGGGGACCGATATGAGGCTAGGTCTCTATGGGACTTGGGGGTGAACCATGGAACACTCACAAGGTCTACCCATATTCTAGGCCAAATATATTATAAAAAAGAAATATTGGTGGAAGTGATAGGTTTTATAGATGTCCTACAACAATAGCACAAACATTTTTTTGAGAAGAGGTTGGAAATTCTTTTAGCAAGACAAATCTTAACTTTGATGTTTTCCCAATAAAATGTTTAATGCATACAATAGAACTAGGTGGTGAAGTAGAACCCATAAACAAACAAACTCACTAACATATATGTTATTTGTAAATACTCATATACATAGTTGTGGCAAGAAAATGGAAACCCTATGGAAGAATTAGCTTGGGTTAGTGAACTAGAATGGATTGCAGTTTATGAAAATAGTACAACAAGATCTATAGATAAACTCATGGACAATGAAGTGAAAAATATTTTTTTACATAAATAAAACCGATGAAAGAGAGGGAAAAATTGTTGTGTCACAAAAAACCAAGGTCAAGTTTGTTTTGGGTAGTGACATAAAGATGAAAGTGATAGTGAAGTTGGAAAATAAAGAAGGAAAACTTTCAAAATTTTGGACTCTATGGGGAATTGTCAACTTGTAGAATAAATGTTTTGGGGGAAATGATAGCGGAAGAAAATATAGAGGGTAACTTGATATTGAAGGAAAATCCATTGTGTCAAAAAAAAAAAAGGAATACCTTCGAGGGAGAAGATGATGGTAAGAATATAAATGGAATGTTGAACTCAAGTAATCACAAGAAGATGTAGAAGACAACTACATGCAAACCTTATAAAGACATGATGTTTATAGATACATTTGTGTTTTAACAAATTTTATGTCAACGTAATTCAAACAAATCTCTTTGATGATCTATGAATATTAAAGAGAAATTTGAAACCCTACTTCCTAACCATTTGTCAAGGTTGGTTGTCTATAAGGATTCAACCTTTTAGGATTGTAGGAAATGAATGATTGTTAAAGGGGGTTTGTGTTAGGTTTTATTTTATTTTTTGAAATTTGTAGGGGAGTGTATTGTGAGACTAGAGTGTTACATAGGCCTATGGTCAATAATGAGATCATGGGTGGGATTTATTCTCAAACACTCACATCATTGCGGTATCCTTTACAACTCATATACGCATAGATGCACATTGATATCTAGATCAAGTTTTATGTATTTGAATGAAACAACTACTTAAGGAGTGGATCATTTGGATTTGATTAAAGAGGGAACTAATGATAGAAGGGGTACAGAAGAAAAACACTATTAAGCACTTAGATACTTAATACATGTTATTCTTCTAGTTTAAACAAAAATATAGTTGATCATTGTTTTTGGTTCACTTTGTCTATGAATTACTGTGTTCTAAGCACTATCGTCAATTAAAGGTTTAGTTACAGACATTCCCAAATAAACTTTCCCTACAAAGGAGGGACCCTCTCTAAATAGGAAGGTGTTGTGCCATTATTCTTGATTATTTTAGCTTACTTTTAGTATTCTTTATGTTTTAGTTATGTTGATGTGTATTTACAATTTCTTTCGAATTTCACTTACATTTCATGATTCATATGATGCAGGTCATTGTATATTGTGTGCTATTGATCATGTAGTTGAGAATTAAAGTTGATTATTTGTTTTTTTTCTTTCGTGTTTGAATTTCCTTCTTTCATGTAATTTGATTCATCTTAATTTCAGTATAAGTACAATTGGATTTCTAGGAAATCTATAGGAAACATATTAGTATTCAATTTCTTAATTATTTTTGAATACCTACATATGCTTTACATGATCTTTCACAAGCATGCATGCTCTGAGTTGATAATTAAATGGGCTTGTAAGTTAAACACTTTGTTGAAAATAATAAGTTATATAGAAATCCTTTTGTTTTTGTTGCTTCTACTAGGGACGTTTCAGAGGCTCAAGAAGTTTTTATTTTGTTCAACTTGATAACAAATGGGAAAGGGATTTATATTGTAGGAATAGATGACAAAACTACTTGTGATATCTCATATGAATTTTTTTCTTTATAGATTAGAAGCATAAAGAAGCATGAATAAATCCATAGTTTAAGAGCACTATAACTTGATTTAGTAAAAACTACCGCAAATACTAACATAGTGGTAGGAGAACAATTAACAGGAGGAAAACAAGAAGATATAATTTGTCCCCAATTAGTTATAGAAACAATTGTTGTTGTTTTAGAAGTTGATTATGTATCTAAAGCAGCTATTTTCCAATCTAGTTTAGAGATTGTGAAAATAGAGGATTCGATTCATGGCAATTAAATTCATGAACACCAAGAGAATTCAATCCAAGAACCAGATTACTCTACCCCTATTGAATAATTAGTAATTTTTGGACGACAAAGTGATTAAAGAATTAATCCTCTAAAAAATATGGTTTCTCAACAAGGAGAAGTCTCTAATGAATTCTCAATTTGAAAGTTTGATGGAACACTTCAAATGGAAAAAAAATCTAATACTAATTTTTCAACTTTCATGGCATGTATAATAAATACCTAGACACTTTTCTCTTTGGTTTTATTGTACTTTTTCATGGTTATGACAACTCTTTAGATGATCACAAGGTTAAGTTGTTTCTAGATGTTCTCAAAGAAGAAGAAATTCATTGGTCATGAGACTTGGAGGAAATATTATCCAAACATTGGAAGAGAATACCAAGTATTCCTAAAAATCTATCAAGATTATTGCAAATCTAGAGAACCAAGAGAAGAAATATTCAAGGTGACCCAATAATAAGATGAAAGTTTGGAGGAATATGTTGAGATATTTGTTATAATTTGTGGAGGTAAAAGAAACATAATATGGGTCCATCCACTTTGAAATATTATTTTCTGACTTATTTGACGTGAGTCTATTAATATTTTAAACATGACTAAGAGATAGATATTTCCCAATTATCCTATGAATACATATGTCATTTGTGTATCCGATACTCGAGATTTAATGAAAAACATGGTAAGGGTATGAGAGGTGTTGCTACGAAATTCACAAAATCAAGTAGGGGAGGAACCACCTAATCTAAAACTGGTAATTTGTTGGTTATGTTTAAGACAAACATTCTTAGTTCTTTGAGTTCAAAATTGATGCATTTCATTCCAAAAAGAAAGGATATAGAGAAGACATGGTCTATATTTTTCTCTAGAGTTTGGATCGAGTGATTGGGATCATGAGCGTGAAGCTGTGTAGACTACACTTTGATCCTACAAAGGCTCTAGTCAGCAATGAGAGTATTTAGGGTGATTTGTGGCATAGGAGGATGGCACAATTACACCATGGAGCACTGAGGCACTTGAGATAGGTTGTCATCATAGTTCCTCAAGTATGGGAGGAGAAAAATAACCACTCCAAGGGTTGTGCATTGGGGAAGTACATGGAGAAACATTTCCCAAAGAGTGAGAACAAGTATAAGGAGCCCTTACACTTACTGCATTAGGCTATTTGTGGACTTATGAGTGTCCAATATTTTAGTGGTTACAGTTACTATTTCACCATCATTGATGACTATTGTATGAAGACCTAGATCTATTTATTGAAGGTCAAGATAGAGGTATTTGAGAGGTTTATGGAGTTCGAGACTCTTTTAGAGAATGTGGAAATTGAACCCAATAGATAGAACAATTACACTCACAAAATTGCTAGGCAAACATGCAAAATAACATAAAATGAGATTGAAATTGGAGCATAACACTAATATGTATTGAATAAGTGTACAATAGACAACCTTGTGAAGTAATAGGATGATTCAATATATAATTACATGAGAGATTCGAATGCATAAGGATGCCATTCGAAATGGTCAAAAAGTAGGCTTACTAAATCTAGTCAAATCCCCCATAGGTGCATAAAGCAGTTTCCAAATCCAACAAGATACTCACGAATTGGCTAAGTCAAGTAGGAAAGATAATTAGGGATGGAAATAAAATTCATGCATGCTTTTATTAGGAGAAAAGGAGGGAGGATGATGTGGTCAAAAAACAAGTCAACTACACCTAGTCTAGCTTTTCCTTTTTCCTTAATTCTCAATAAAACAAGCATCTTTTCAGAAAATGTAGATATGCACTTTGGAGGATCTGGAATAAAGAAGTCATGCTAAAATGGGTTTCCAGGAATTTTCCCAAGCGCTCAATGAATTGGTTTTGGCATGTGTTGACTTCTAGGACATGTAGAAGGCAACTAGCATAGAGTGGAATCTAGGAGACTAGGCAATAAGACAAAAATGATTTATATAATCTCTAAGGTAGGTAACTATGGGTTGATTATTATAACACCCCCCCTTAAGCCTGACTTTATGAGTAAATATTGGAAAACTATAGGTCCTAGCAACAATTCTTAGTCACCCTTTACATACTGCTTGTCCATGCAACCAAGGAAAGAGGAAAAAACCCAGTGGGAAAATCCTCCCTTAAACATGAATAGGAAAACAAAATTTGGAAATATTGTCATCAATCATGCTTCACAGCATGATCATCAATCCCCAGTAGTGATTTGATATTGCTGAATGTCTTCTAAAAAAAAAACTTTGGCGAAGATGTCTGCTACTTGTTCTGAAGATGCACAGAAGAAGAAGACCCCATGGGTTCTTGTTCCTTGAACAAAGTTTAGGATATTTTTGGCTACCCTCCAGTGGATCTCATGAGGCTGATCCATGTATCTGGACTCCACACTAACTGCATAAGATAGATCAGGTCAACAGTTTGTAATATAAAGCAAACACCCAATGAACTGCCTATATAGTGTATTATTTACCATAGGAGAAGAACATGCTTCTTCAAGCTTAACTCCTGGAAGGAAGGGAGTCTTTCTTGGATTGCAATCTTTCATGTTGAACTTGTTTAGAAAATATAAGGCATACTTGTACTGATGTACTTTGATTCCATGTTGGTATTGAGCAATTTCAAGACCCAAGAATTGGCTCAATAATCCCAAATCTACCATAGAAAATGCATGGTTCATTGCATCCTTCAAGGATGAAATCTCTTTCTTTGAACATCCTGTAATCAAAAGGTGATCCACATACAAGAAAATAATAATCAAGAACCATGAATCAGCTGCAAATAGACATTAGGATCAGAGTTGCATTGAACAAAACTCAATGACATCAGAAAGCCATCAATCTTGGCATACCAAGCCTTGGGGGCTTGCTTGAGCCCATACAATGATTTCTTTAGCGTGCACACTAAAGATGGATTAGAAAAAAACCCTTTAGGTTACTACATGTAAATCTATTCAATGAGATATTCATTTAGGAAAGCACACATCACATCCATGTGATGTACGTCCCACTGCTTCGAAGCTGCAATGGCTAAAGCTAGCCTTACAGAATCCATCTTTGCCACTGGTGCAAAGGTTTCATTGTAGTGAATACCATGTACTTGTGAGTAGACCTTAGCTACCAATCTTTCCTTATATTTCAAAGGTGAAAAATCAGTAGAAAACTTAATCTTGAAAACCCCCTTACATTGAACTAGCTTCCTCCCTGGGGGAAGATCAACCAGTTCCCAAGTGTTGTTCTTCTGGAGCGAGCTGAATTCTTCTTTCATGGCTGTTTTCCATATAAGATCATGTGCTGCATCTTTGTATATCTGTGGATCTGATTCAACCATCAGATAGAAATTCTCAACAAATAAAGGATCTTTCATACAAAGGGCACTCTCAAACTGAGATCTATTCCTCCTAGTGTCACTAGGATTTCCAGCTAGTTCCCCAGTTGCATGAATGGTCTTTGCTGCCCATTTTTGTCTTGTAGGACTGTCAGGATCTGAAATCAAATCATCAATATCAGACATATTAGAATCATCGAACTCATTAGTCTATCCACTTACAATCAATGGATCTGGTGGTGAAGAAAACTCTCCAACTTCAACTGCTACTAAAGGATCTTCTTGGAACTCAACAATTCTTTCAATGAAATATTTGTTAGTGCTAAAGTTGATCAGCTTGTACCCTTTTTAATATTTAGAATACCCAACAAATAGGCACTCTTGGCTTTGGGGCTACAAATCCTTTCTCTTTTCAGTTGGAATTCTAGCCCAAGCCTTTGAGCCAAAAATATTGAAATGGGTCACATCTGGCTTGTGCTCACTCCAAGCTTAGAAAGGAGTCATTCCATCAACCTATTTATGAGGAACCTTGTTCTGGATATAGGATGCATATTTTATAGCCTCAGCCCAAAAATTTGGTGGCAAAGTCTTAGCCTCCATCATGCAGGTTGCCATCTCCTTCAGTGACCTGTTCTTGCTGTCAACAACACCATTTTGCTGTGGCGTGTAAGGGATCGAATACTGCATATGAATACCTGCATATTCACAATACTGAATGAGCTCAAACTTGACATACTCACCACCATTGTCATATCTAAGGATATTGGGTTTCCTCCCATACTGGTTTTCAACCAATGCTTTAAAGACTTTGAAGAGGTCAAAAACATCAAACTTATGCTTTAGGAAGTAAACCCAACAATACCTAGAAAAGTCATCTATGAAGTTCAGTGCATATTTGGCTTGACTCATGGACATATGAGGAAATGGACCATCAATGTCATTGTGGATCAACTCAATAGGTGCAGAGGTTCTCTCATGACTAGCTCTCTCAAATTTGTGCTCTAGGTGTTTTCCTAGGATACAAACCTGATAGACTCTGTTGGAAAACTTGATCTTTGGTGACCCTATGACCATATTTTGTTTACTCAAATCAGAAAGATACTTATAGTTAACATGGGAAAATATTTCATGCCAAAGCTTACTTTCCTCATTAGCATGAATCAGAAGAGCAGAGGGGTTTAAGTAGGCTAGAAAATGGGAAAACATGTATACCTTCGAAGTGTGATCAACAACACCTTTTGATATGACTTTACCATTTGAAATCTCAGTTATTTAAAAATCATCAGGGGAGAAGATGACTTTATTTGGAGACCCAGTGTGGGTCATCTGATACACTGACAAGAGATTAGAGGCAAGACCTAGAACATACAACACATTATTGAACTTACCATGGTCAATCCTTCCTTTCGCCAAACTATCAATGAGAGAGTCATCTCCCAAAACTATTGGTGGACCTTTCGACATGTCAAGAGAGGAGAATGCCTCTTTTGTCAAAACCATATGTCTAGAAGCTCTAGAGTCTATGATGAATCTAGGTGAGCTTGATGTGCCAACAACCAAGGCATGTACTCTCTCTCTGTCCTATGAATTTGATCCTCCTTCCCTCTTCTTTGAGCAATCAGGAAGGGAGATGTTATTCTTCTCCAGGAGTTGGGTCAACATGTCAATTTTATTCTTCATACAGGAGCTCTCAGGATGATAGCCCTTACTTGAGTATTCCCACTTGCTCATTTCTCCTTTGTTCTTCTTCATCTAGAAGTTCTTCTTGGAACCTTAGGGCTCCTCTTGAGACTTGTTCTTGTCTCTCTTTTGCTCAGGTGGATTTTTAGATTTTTTCTTTCTTTTTGAATCCACCCTTGAATCTCAAGAAACCAAAGCTTGGTCTTTTGAAGGTTTGATGGTGCCCATCATCACCAACTTATCTTGTTCTTGTGTGAGGGATTCCATGAACTCTGCAAGCTTAGGCATCTTCCAGGATTGAGCTGTCAACTTGGTGGCATGGAAGGTCGAAATAAACACTAAATAGTTAGGGCCAAGCATTGATACTATGGCCAAAACTAGTTTCTCTTCCTTCTTTTCGATCCCACTGGGACTCAATGAGATCAGATAATTCTCAATTTGATGTCATCTCATCTCATATGTCTTACCAAAAATATCTAGAATATTTTACCAAACTTCATTAGGTGATGTCAATCCATCAAGATGGAAGAGGAGGTCTCTTGAAATGCTTAGACACAAAAGACCATAGGCCTCATCCCTTCTGTTGTGCCATTTGATTTTCTCTGCAACTGCATTGGGCTCTACCTTAGTTTCCATAGTAACCCTATAGAGATATTTATCTCTCAAAAATATCTCCATCTAAGCTTTCCACTCAAATAAATTGAATGGAGTCAATATGATCTTATGAGATTATTCCATATCTCAGAAACTATGCCCTTCAGTCAGAATAATATGCTCCCAGTGAAGATGTCGAACCTGCAATAGCAATATAGAAGGAGAGAAATCGATCTACAAAGGATTTAATACCATGTGGAAATTGAACACAAGAGATAGAACAATTACACTTACAAAATTGCTAATCAAACATGCAAAATTAATGTCAAATGAGACTGAAATTGGAGCATAACACTAATCTGTATTGAATAAGTGTACAATATCCAACCTTGTGAAGTAATTGGATGCTGGAATATATAATTACATGAGATATTCGAATGCATAAAAATGAAATTTGAAAAGGTAAAAAAGTAGGCTTACTAAATCTAGTCAAATCCCCCATAGGTGCATAAAGCAGTTTCCAAATCCACCAAGATGCTCATGAATTGGCTAAGTCAAGTACAAAAGCTAATGAGGGATTGAAAGAAAACTCATACATGCTTTTATTAGAAGAAAACAAGGGAGGATGATTTGGGAAAAAAAAATTCAACTACACCTAGTCTAGCTTTTCCTTTTGCCTTAATTCTTAATAAAACAGGCAGTTTTTCAGAAAAAGCAGATATGTGCTTTGGAGGATCTCAAATAAAGAATACATGCTAAAATGGGTTTCCAGGAAGTTTCCGAAGTGCTCCATCACTCATTTTTGGAATGTATTGACTTCTAGGACATATAGAAGGAAACTAGCATAGACTGGAATCTAGGAGACTAGGTAATAAGACAAAAATGATTTAATTGATGTCTAAGGTAGGTAATTATGGGTTGATTATTATAATAGAGAAACAAATATGAAGGAAGATTTGGGTGTTTAGAAAATATAATGGGGGTAAGTATACCTCCAACGAGTTCTTGGATTACTTTTTAATAGAGGGGATCAAGAAGGAGCACACCGTACCTCATACCCCACACTACAGTGGAGTGGAAGAGAGAAAGAACATGAGTATTGTAGGAGAAATGAAGGCTGTGATATTTGATCACGGATTACCACTATTCATTTGGTTCGAGGCATACAGGACCAAAATATACATTCAAAACATGTGTCTGAACACAACTTTGGGGACGAAGACACCCAAGGACATCTTCACAGGCACTAGACGAGGTGTGATCCATATTTGCATTCATCGGATGACACTAGGAAGAAGTTGGATGCTTCTAGAGAAAACGGGTTACTTGTTGGCTATAGCAAGACTTTATAGGCATAGAGAGTATATATTCTTGCTCACAAGAGGATCATTGTGAAAAGGGATGTCCAGTTTAATGAGGAAAGGTCCTTGTGGGGATATATGGAATTACCAGCAGAGCAGCATTACACACAAGAATTGGGGGTCAACTTAAAGGATCCAAGGGTACAGGTACAAGTATAGACAAAGGGTACAAGTTCTGGCAGTCGGAGGGATTCAGGTGGACAGGTTTCTTCAGTCACTAACTTAGAGGATGACATGGAACATGAGAAGGATATCCATCAACCGCGACAGGTAGACACTAGGCCAAGGCCTAAATGGTTTAGGTCCATAATTCAGGATTCTAGGAAGGTGGATCCTCCATAGAGATCCATGAGAAGGAGAAAACCACTAGAGAGACTTAGCTATATTGCATGATTGACAGAGTTGGTTAACTATGATCCTTCCAACTTCGAGGAGGCTACACAACATGATGTGTGCCAAGAGGATATGGTTAAGGAGTATGACTCCAACATGAAAAACCAAGTATGGGAGGTTTTGTTGAGGCCATAAGGGAAAAAGGTGGTAGGATCCAGACGGATCTATAAGGTGAATCTTGCAGCAGAAGGAATCATGGAGAGGTATAAGGCATGCTTCATGGAAAAGTGATTTTCATAGAAGGGAGGTATTGACTATGAGTAGATGTTCTCCCCTATTGTCAAGTTTATTCCATTCAGACGATTATCTCACTAGAAATTGAGATGGGTTGGCGATTCCACCATATGGACGTCAAGACTTACTTCCTCAACATAGTGATAGAGGAAGAGGTATATATTGAGCATCCATAGGGGTTTAATGTGGAGAATAGGGAGACAGGTGTATGCAGGCATCATAGAGCTCTTTATGGGCTCAATAAGACACCTCAAGCATGGTACTCAAGGATAGACAGTTACCTATGGGAGATGGGATTTCAAAGGAGTGAGGTTGACAACAACTTGTACTTCTTGGCAGGTGAGGTTCCTTTCATACTAGTCTTTTATGTAGATGATCTCTTTCCTATAGGAGATGAAAGGTTGATTTACAATTGCAAGTCCAACCTTGCAGTTGAGTTTGAGATAAAATACCTTGGGTTGATGGATTACCTTCTAGGATTGGAGGTTTGGCAGAGATATGGGTGCTTCTTCATTGGACAATGGAAGTATGCAGTGGAGATCTTGAAAATATTCCGGATGATCGATTACAATCCTATGGACATACCTCTAGTTAGAAGAAATCCTAAACGTGGGCCCAGGGACATATGATAAAAGGATCTCACAATAACTCGTCCAAGTAGGGCAGTGAAGAGTACAAAAGAGAGCAGTCCACAGTCACAGACTAGACAGTTTCATAGTGTTAAATTTTTTGACGAGACTTTAATTAGATAAAATTCAAATCTACATTTCAAAATTTTTCCTGCCCATCACTGTTGACATCTCTATTTTATGTATACTGGTCAAATACATTCTCAAATGAAAAAAATGTCCTAAAGGATGTTAAATTCCAATCCTTCAATCTATTGGTTTCAGATTTGTTACTTCTAAATATGAAGAATCTATGGCCTCCGCAGTAAAATCCATTACGATACAATTCTTTGCAAAAATGTATGTAAAACATTGCATACATTCAATTTTAACAATTGTGCGCCAGATAAATACTTCCACAAAATCTTTGCGCAGGTATAAATTAAGGGTGCAGTACCTAGTTCCATGCTTCAAATCCTCGGACTGATGAAAGTAAATATCCCCAAGGGAATATCCTCCACCAAGCAATTAGAAGATGCGGAAGAACATAGGGGAGGGAAAAGGAAAAAGCAAATTAGGCCATGGGAGTTCTGAAAGAAAAGGTAGAAACACAGAGTACACCTTTAGTGTGTAGTCCACCCTGGGTTAAGAAGTTTAAAATATGGCTTCCATAATTTCTAGGAGAAGTATCCAAACGACTACATGAAGCGGAGTGGTAGCCCTTTCTTCTCTTAAAGGTGATTTCAGAGCAACACGTGGCATGGAACTGGACCATGTTTCTCTTGGCTACTTTAAGCTGAGATACAATTTCATACATTCAATGCCAAGCCTCTATGGGATGCAGATTGTTCCTATTGGAAGGCGCCCTGCCATGCACATGGTTCTTTCTGAATCATAGAGACCCTGCCATGCACATGGTTCTTCCTGAATCACTTCCAAAGGCAATAATACACACTGCTCATCAGCAACATCCGAGACAAAGTATTGGGAGTAGTTCCTTTGTGGATAGAGGAACCTTTGTGCAGCCATATCTCCGAGCATTGGGTGCCTCAAATAAACACCATAAAGCATGAACAACATTTCCCTTTATTTGCAGAGTGATGAGATATTGAAAAAGAGGATACATCTCATTTTGTAGGTATACATCGGCATTTCATTTCCTTATTAATGCATTTTGCAAGATATATTCCCTCCTGGGCTCTATGGAGAGGGAAGGGAAGTGTCGCTTCTTTCCTTAGCAGCACTTGAGATTTCATGTACAGCTCAAAAAATCACTTACAGTCAATGTTCAGCTCTTCTCAACAATGTACAGCTGTTCACAACAATGTACAACTTTACTGACAAGGATCAAACTAAAAACCCCAGCATGTACAGGATTGTTGTAGCATGGATTCTACTACTACCAGCACTTCCAAGATTGTGTTGCAGCTAGCTATTACATCTGGCAACATGCTATGTGCTTAAATTCACTATCTGCGACCGCTCACAGCTCACACACAGCTTGTGCACAACTCACTATTTTTCACTGATTTGATGACCCCTGCATCCAGAAATTTATCACACATTTTCTACTGAATAAATAAACAATATTCAAACAAAAAAAACATGAGGTGTTGCAGCAACCTGACATAAAAATAAAACTGATTTTTTTCAAAAAACAGAATTACACAGGAAATTAACAGAATTTCAACTCTGTTTCTATTACGCTCTATTGTTTGTATTCAACCTGTGAAATATGGTTTACAAAGAAATTATTTATAGGATTTTAACTAAGTCGACCATTAAATTCTAATTGGCTCTTTGCTAACAAAACAGGCTTCTCTATTCAAATGATTTACAATATGTTTTAATTCTTTGTTATAGTCTGACAGAAATATAAACTACGCTGCCTCTTTAGAAAATAGATTCACTCAGCTGACATATAAAATGATTTTCATGATTTAATAATTTCTTGTTTTGTGAGGTGTTGAGGCAGTGTGGCGGTGGTGTGACTCTTCAGTGTTGTGGCAGCCATAAGTTGAACGATGATGTCTCTTCAAATTTCTGGCAGCTGATGTTGCTGCTTCAAAATCTGTTGCAGCCTGGCGATGGAGTAATTACATAATTCCAACATTCTCCCCCTTAATTTCTACACTTCAAAAAACAAAATCTTGTAACACTTGATTTATGTTACAACTTACAAACCCCAATGTTTTTCCTATGAAGTTCAAACAATTCTTTTCCCAATGGTTTTGTAAAAAAATCTGCAAACTAATCTCTTGATGTACAAAATTCCACATTGATTTCATTGTTGTTTATGAGTTCACGAATAAAATGATACCGTGTATCAATATGTTTAATTATTTTGTGAAAGACATGATTTCTTGATAGTGCAATAGCTGAGTTATTATCACAAAATATTGGAGTTGGTTCATTTTATTCATGTTGTAACTCAGAAAGAGTTCTTCTCATCCAAACTGTTTGACATGCAGCTGCTGTTGCAGCAACATACTATGCCTCAGCAGAGGATAGTGTCACAATGGGCTGCTTCTTTGATGCCTATCCTACTGATCCCGATTCAAAACTAAACACATATCCAGATGTGCTCTTTCTATCATCTATAGAATCTACAAAATCACTGTCAATGTATCCAATCAACTTCAAATTTGAACTAGATGTATACTGGATACCAAAATTTGTTGTTTGGGCAATATATCTTAGGATTCTCTTTCCAACTTGCCAGTGGGTGTTATTTGGTGTTTCCATAAACCTTGAAATTAAACTTACTGCAAACATTATATTAGGTCTTGTTGCATTTAAGTACATGAGACTTCCAACCACTCTCTTATACATCGTTGGATCAACCTTCGACCCATCATCTTCGTTATTGAGTTTTGTTCTAGTTGCTATTAGAGTTACAGCTAGATTACAATTCAGCATTCTGAATCTTTTCAATACATTATTTGCATATTTAGACTAGCTTATGAAAATACCATCTTTAGATTGAATTACTTCAATACCAAGGAAATATTTCATCATTCCTAAATCAGTCATCTCAAATTTTGTTTTTATGGCTTTCTTGAACTCATCTACTGACAGATCTCTAGTGAATATCAAATCATCCACATATAAACAAACAATCAGTACTTTACCTTCTTGGTTAACCTTTGTATAAAATGTTGGTTCACTTGGACTTTTGTTGAATCCTTCACCATTCAAATATTCATCAATTCTGCTGTACCAAACTCTGGGTTTCTGCTTCAATCCATACAATGCTTTCTTCAGTCTATAGACTTTGTCTTCTTGTCCATCAACCTCATATCCTGGAGGTTGTCTTACATAAACCTCTTCTTCTAAAGATCCATTCAAAATGCAGACATTACATCCATTTGATGTACATACCATTTATTATGAGCAGCAATAGCTAATGCCATCCTTACAGTATCAAGTCTGGCTACAGGTGCAAATGTCTCATTATAATCAATTCCAGGCTATTGACTAAACCCCTGAGCAACAAGTCTTGCTTTATATTTTTCAACATCACCATCATCATTTAACTTAGTTTTATAAATCCATTTAACACCAATACAATTTTTATCTTCCGGCAAATCTACAAGATTCCAAGTATTATTTCTTTCTATGGCATCAATTTCTTCATCCATTGATTTTATCTAAACATCCTTTTTAACAACTTCATCAAAATATACAGGATCACATGCTATAGATGCAAAATTTGAAACTTGATCTACTTCATCATTCTGTTCATGCAGTTCTCTTAAACTTCTAGTCTTCTGACCTCTAACTTTGTTGCTTAATGATGCCAATGTCGGATTTGATTCATTGCTTACCTCTGATCCTATTCCTTGCCGTCCACCAACACTTGATGGTTCACCATGTTCATGAGCTCTAGGAATTCTGGCATGTGTCCTTGTTGCTGGTGTATGTGGAGTCAACTATCCTCCATGTGTGCCCTGTTCATCTTCTTCATCTTCTCTATGAGGTGTTACAACTTCCTCACTAACTAATTTATCAATGCTCCCATCCCATGCTTCTTCTTCTTTAAAAACCACATCTCTGCTAATTACATACTTCTTGGTGATGGGATCATAAAGTCTATATGCTTTATATTCTTCACTATATCCAACAAAAATACATTTCTGACTTCTGTCATCTAACTTTCTCCTCAACTCTTCAGGTACATGTGCGTAAGCTACACAACAAAAATTTCTTAAATGAGATATGCTACTACACTTACCACTCCAAGCTTGCTGAGGAACTCGATCCTTCACACTTTTCATCCGGCTTCTGTTCAGGAGGTACACTGAACAAGTAACACCGTCTCCCCAATATTCATTTGAAATATGCTTCTCCTTCGTCATGATTTGAGCCATGTTCATAATGGTTCGATTCTTCCTCTCTGCTACACCATTTTGTTGTGGAGTGTAGCGTGCAGTAAACTGCCTTTTAATTCCATGATACTTACAAAAATCCATAAATTCATTCGACATATACTCACCTCCTCCATCTGATCTCAAGACTTTAATAAGTTTATTACTCTCTTTTTCAGTCATATCTTTAAAACTTTTAAACACATCAAATGCTTGAGATTTCTATTTTAGCAAATACATCCAAGTTTTTCGACTGTAATCATCAATAAAAGACACAAAATAAACATTACCATTCAAATAAGGTGTTTGCATCAGTCCACACAAATCAGTGTGTACCAGCTCCAATGGTTCCTTTGCTCTGTTTGAGACTCCAAAAATTAATTTCTCTCTATGATGCTTTCCCAATATGCAACTTTCACATGAGCCTGCTGGCTGCTCAATACTCGGTAATCCTTTTACCATCTGCTTCTTCTGTAGAAATTCTAAACCACCAAAATGTAAATGGCCATATCTCAAATGCCATAACCATGATTGATCTAAACTCTTAGTTTTATAAGCATTCAAATCATTTCTCATAATCAGCGAGAACATTCTATTCTTTGTCATCTCTACTCTAGCAATCAACTGTTTACTTGGATATTTATCATAAATAGTTCATACTTTTTTCTTAAAGAATACTCTGTACTCTTTTTCAAACAATTGTCCAACACTCAATAAATTACACTTCAAACCAGGAACATAATAAACATCATGAATAGTTCTTCTTTTACCATCTTTTGCATGCACAAAAATCACACCTTTACCATTAACTTTTACCTTACAGTCATTACCCAACTTTAATTCAGAATGTATGATGGTATCTTGACTTGAAAATAATTCCTTATTTCCAGTCATGTGGTCGCTACATGCACTGTCCAAAAACCAAATATCTTTTAAACTTTCTTGGGTGACATTACAAGTCAAAAACATAGGTTGCTCTTCATTTTCAGTCTCCTCTGTCATGTGTGTAGACAAATTACTAGCATCTGCTTGTTTCTTCCAACACTTGTTAGAAAAATGCCCAAATTTCTTACAATAAAAACATTGAACTTTATATTTATCATACCTCTAATTTCTTGACTGTCCTGCTCTGCTGTTACTCCCTCTTATGCTAGGAGTACTTTGCTATAACTTCTCTTCATTTTCAGAATCATTTTTGCTATCACTATGACCAGCACTTCATCCTCCTCTTCCTCTGTTACTAGATCTTTCTCTGCCTCGACCTCTAGTAAAATTTTACTGATATTTAAAATCATTTTGTAAAGGAGTGTCATCATACCTGTTCATTCCTGATTCATGAGAAAGCAATGAACCAGTTAGCTCATCAATGTGCATTTGACTGAGATTTTTAAACTCTTCGATTGGAACAACCACTGCTTCAAACTTCTTCAGCAAACATCTCAACAATTTTTCAATCACACGCTGATCTGGAAGATCTTCACCATATTGTCTTAGCTCGTTTACAACACTCATGAATTGTGTCATGAAATTATTAACAGTCTCACTGTCTTTCATCTTCAGATTCTCAAAGTCTCTTCTTAAATTCTGCAACATAACGTTCTTCACCTTGGTCACACCTTGATAGAACATTTCAAGAGTGTCCCAAGCTTTCTTTGAAGACTCAGCACTTGATATCTTCGAAAAAATAGATTCACTTGGGCCTTGTTGAATAAGACCAAGAGCTTTATTATCTTTCTTCTAATTTTCCTTCAGCAGAACACATTCAACATTGATCAAAGCCAACTCAGCTGCTTGATTAGCTGGTTCAGGGTATCCAGTCATAACAAACTCCCAAATATCCTGAGCATGCAGGATAGTTCTCATCTTAATAAACCAGGTGTCATAATTTCTTTCGGACAACACTAGAATTTGTGGCTGTACTACACTATTGTTAGTAGCCATTTCAATTAATTTCAAAAACAAATGAGCAATAAAACTTAATGAGACTCTTAAACCACAGATGAAACTTAACCATGCTCTGATACCACTATGGGGAAGGCAGGAGAGTGTCGCTTCTTTCCTTAGGAGTTGAGACTTCACATACAACTCAAAAAATCACTTACAGTCAATGTTCAACTCTTCTCAACAATGCACAGTTGTTCACAACAATGTACAACTTTACTGACAGAGTTCAAACTAACAACCCTAGCATGTACAGGATTGTTGTAGCATGGCTGCTACTGCTACCAACACTTCCAATATTGTGTTACAGCTAGCTGTTACAGGTGGCAACACTCTATGCGCTTAAATTCACTATCTGCGACTGCTCACAGCTCATGCACAACTTGTGCACAACTCATTGTTTTTCACTGATTTGATGACCCCTGCATCTAGAAATTCATCACACATATTCTACTGAATAAATAAACAATATTCACAGACAAAAAAACATGAGCTGTTACAGCAACCCGACATAAAAATAAAACTGTGTTTTTTTTAAAAAATAGAATTACACATGAAATTATCAGAGTTTCAACTCTGTTTCTATTACGCTCTGCTATTTGTAGTCATCTTGTGAAATATGGTTTACAAAGCAAGTATTTATTGGATTTTAACTAAGTCGGCCATTAAATGCTAATTGGATCTTCGCTAACAAAACAGGCTTCTCTGTTCAAATGATTTCGAATATGTTTTAATGCTCTGTTACAATCTGATAGAAATATAAACTATGCTGCCTCTTCAGAAAATACATTCGCTCAGCTGACATATAAAAATGATTTTTATGATTTAATAATTTGTTGTTTTGTGAGGTGTTGAGGCGGTGTGGCGGTGCTATGACTCTTTAGTGTTGCGGCGGCCACAAGGTGAACGATGATGGCTCTTCAAATTTCTGGTAGTTGATGTTGTTGCCGCAAAATCTGTTGCGGCCTGGCAGTGAAGTAATTACATAATTCGAATAGGTTCATGCATTGCGATTAAATTTAGACTTTGTTATGTAGTTATATTCAACACTTAGTAGGTGGAAAGGAAGTTGTATGTTTCCTTCAAAAGATAGGTTTGGGATGCAAACCCCTAAATAATGCATAGTATACTGATATAATATACCTTTTAACCCTATACTTTGAACCCTAATTACCTTCGAATACCACATTCAATTCAAAATTAATTCGTATTGAAATTCTTCAAGTCCATAAAAATTTGTGAGTATAATTTATACCCTCATTCAAAGAGGGGCTTCCTCATGCATCCCCTATATTGCCAAGACTATTTAAAAAATGCAAGGTATGGCAGAGAAACCATTGCGAAGGTGCATGCCACAAACTATTTGAAACATTACTCTGAATCTAAATTCCTATCTGTACTAACTTATTAGTTTCAGTCATGATGTGAACAGTTTTTCTAGTCAGGTTAGTTCACATTTATAATGAAATGAAACTTTAAATCAAATCCATAGGACATACAACTTTCCATAGATTCATTCTCTTCACTTGAATTAGCATATGATCTTGGACCACACTACATGAGAAAAGCTCCAGGGACCACTATAAAGGTACGAGATCACAATCTGAAATTTCCAAGCACGGAAGTGACTAGAATTGAAAAATATCTAACATCACCATCTGAGTATTTTGGAGGAAAAACATCAGTGGTGGGATAACTAAGTTCTAGTTCTAGAATCCAACTATATGTGCTCCCTGAGAATTCAACTCATCTATGTATATACTAAACAATGGTTAAGAGAGGGGCCAACATTGTTTGATTCCTATGGCGCTCTACGGTCTGGTATTCTCTAGCAATGGGGGATTCTACATGTTGGCATTGGATAAATGAACCTAAAATATTGTCTTAGAAGAAAGAAAGAGAAACAAAGAAATATATAAACATATTAACACTTCAAAACCACTCAACTTGCATGCCTCACAAAGCATATGTTACACGATGGTTCGACATATCTGTGAAAACCCTAATAATTTACTCACCAAGAAATAGTTCCTAGTAGCGATAAGTTGGCTCAGCAATGGACTTGGGATAGTGTTAATGGTGCTGAAAAGTCCAATTTATAGGGCATGGGAGTGACCAAGCTAACTTTTAACTACCAATTATATATTCTTTAAACATTAAATCAATTAAACCATACGATTAAACAAAGCCATTACCTCGAACTATAATCAACTGGGATCAGCAATAATATGAACAAAGCCATTACGTGATGTTGTCCTCTTTATTGAGAGTGAATAATTTACAAAACTGTGTGTGTTGAATGATCAAAGTTCTAACCTTAATATATAATCCAATCCAAACAAATACGAAGACAAGGATTGGCTGCCAAGCAGACACCTCCATTGAACCATCATGAAATAACCTTGTTGCAAAGATAAAAAAAATCATATAATAGAGATAAAAGTGTGCCAATTCAAAGAATTAATATTAGATGCATCCATGTCGTCTAAGGAGCAAATACAAGCATTTTGACTAAACAATTAATATAAATAATTAATAACACTCGGGAACGATAGAAAACTCAAAACTACAAGATGACATGGTTTAATGGAAACGGTTTTATGAAACACAAGCAAACCATAGTTTTCCTAAAAAAACAGTCACAAACACTCCAATGTCTGTCCTGAGAAGAATAAATTATAATTTTTCATAACCAAAGGACCCTAAACATCAACCCCATAAGGGATGGTGCGCATTTCCCAATTGCCTCAATTAAGAGTCGCAAACACTACTAGGGTTGTACTTGCATTTGAATAGTCCATCAAGCTTCAAGTGTATTGAGTAGCTGAGAAATCAAACTAAACTTTAATGTCAACTACTTATATGGAATTATATAACATCCATGGAGTGATATTAATCTAAGGTAATGATGCATTCTCATATAGTTTTGCCTTGAGAACCAGTGCCCTGGATCATCATTAGTAAATTTAGCATTGCTACCTTAAAAATATATGCAAATTAACTTACTGTATTCTAATTAAATTGCTTAGAAAAATGGCCCATGTATTACTAATTAACTTATTGTTTTATTACATACACTTCAATAATGAGTGAAGTGTAATGAATTCTCCTTTTTCACTAGGTATTTCAAAGCCTCAGAATAATAGATTAAGTGAATATATGAACATTTATCAAAGAAAGCATGATAGACCATAGTGTGTTGACCAAGTGAAAGAAACAACAAAAGAAACAAGCAGAGAACCAAAAGCTAACCCCTCCCAAGGGCGTTACTGGGGTAAAGGATCATTGGGGGAGGGCGGAGGCACCACCGTGGGCTGATCCGCCTAGATCTCCAACAGATCACCTGTAATCATGTCCAACAATCTGAACCTCACAGTGTTTTCCAGTTGCCCCTATCTGATTAGATTTAGAGGCTCCCGAATCCCGTGCGCTAATTGCGCTTTCGCTTCCATATCACATCCCAAAAAGATGTGGACCAACCAGAACGGGTTGGTAGCCAAGGGCCACCATTGATGTCTTTTATATTCTCAGAGGAGCGCTACTTCCTTAGGAGTGATTTGGGCTTCCACCATGGCCAAATTTTCTGCCATGCATTGCGCCCCCATTTGAACGCCAAGGGAATCAGACCTTCTTCCAAAAGTGGAGTGACACTAGAGGAACCATCCTAGGGAGTATTTATCCCTTCCAATCTAATACGTTTCCCAAGTGATGCCTCACAGGCCATTGCTGAGCCATTGTTTTGCAAAACAGAAAATTATGAAAGGCCTGCACAGGAAAGTAATCAAAATAGAGCTTGAACATGGTGAACCTTTCACCATCTAGAGAATAATATATAGTCACTCCTCTGAGCTTGGTGATGTAACCCTCCCTAATCTTCACTGGTTACTAATTCCATTTTTTACCTTGTGGAGCTTCAACCTTCCAGGTCCAGAACCACTTAATCTTCTCCAAATCCTTCTTTCCATGTGAAATATTGGCATCCCTACCATCCATTAATGGCCTCCTAGTATGGGACTTGCAGTTATTGACAGTCCCGAACCAGAGATACGAGATTTCTCCAACTGTTATCCAAAAATGCATGATCCCTTGTACCTCCTTGAACCTCACAAGCATGTTTGGGGACATTCATATAAATTATGGCCCCACGCTAGATCGTCCTCTCTGTATCGAGCATGCATGCCACCATCCTCCTCTGAATCGCTCATGTGCTTCCCACCTGTCCTAGCCTTAACATCAACCTACATGCAATTAAATCCAAGTGGGATGTATGTCTCATTACCTTCATTCGATTCTGACATGGGGATTCGGAAAGGATTATCATCATGCCGGATCACATGGCTACTCGGAGGCTTCCCATTTAAGATGAGGTTGTCACGTGTGTGGGGAGAAGTGTCATACAACAAGGTTGAGGTGAAGGATTGAAAGCACATATCCAACATCAAGAACGAAGGATCCAACAACTATTGACGATGACCTCCATCTCTCCTCCTGACTTCATCCACCACCAGTGATTTGCATCTTCTCCAAACTGCGCGATCTCTCTTATCGTCATATACCTCTGCATGGAAGGAGATAATCTTTCCAACCTGTTCATTTGCCAAGGCATCCACCACCATGTTACATGTATGTTTAACATGTGAGAACATGAGCACAGGATTATCCCTTAGCCATCTTCTTAGTTTTGTAAGCCTGCTTTTCCATCTCCATTTTTTGGATACTTGGCCTATGGTTGCTCCATGTTGAAATATTGTAACTTCAAAGGATATTCTAAATGTATTTTACTGATGTAACCCAAGGGAGATGTTACTATTCCTCTGATAGGGTGTTACTATTGGATTTGGTCATAATAGAGTCATGAGGTCAAGCCTCCTCTTGTGTTGGGTCTTTAGTACCCCAATTAATAATACAATATACTTTTTTGATTATTCTTAGGAGAAGTCAGCAAAGATAGTTTATTGGGGTTGACTTGTCTAGTTCAAAATGTCAATTGAGAATTAGTATAAATAGAGGAGGTGGGTTCTCATTTGAACAACAGACTCACTCACTTCTGTAGCACATAGGAGAGAGAGAGAGAGAGAGAGAGAGAGAGAGAGAGAGAGAGAGAGAGAGAGATTGAACAAAAGGAGGAGAAAAACTTTTTTCGGTGTTGTCTTTTATACATATTATAGAGAGGAAGTTTTTGTTGGGTTTTCTTCTCATTGAGGGTTTCCCAGGATAAATGTTGTGTCTATCTTGTGATTGTGTTTCTGTCAGTGCTTCTTGATATGATGTTGTGATTTTGAATTAAATACTATTGGAATCTATTCTATCATATGAAACTCAACATGGTATCATAGCTAACCTGATTAGAGAAGCTTTCACAAGGTGAAATTCCCCCCTCCTCTCTCTCCAGAAGAAATTAGGGCTTCTGCAAAAGTTTGAGGATTGAATATTTGCTTGCATAGAAATTTGCGCCCTCCCAGAGCTCATATATTGATCCCTAGATCGAATTTTTTGGGTGGCTAGATCTCCGGGAAATCCAAACCCTATTTTGGCAATGCACCATAAAAGCTGCAGTAAAATAGAACCATGAAAGCTACAGTGCTTAAACTTTGCAAGTGGGATTCAAGGACTAAATATTAGGGATCTCCATAAAGTAGCTGGACCAACCAAATTTCCTCCTCCAAGCGCATATACTAGTAATGTCAAACTCCTATTTTGACAATTTTCATTTTTGAGTGACATACTGGTTAAGATGGGCCCAAGCACTAAGCTTGAGGAAAAACTAGAAGGCCTAGAAAAATTCCTAGCTTGGAAGTATAGGATTGGCCTCATTCTGAAAGAAAATGGTCTTGAGAAGTACATCAACAATAAGATTGCAGAACCTGAAGAAAGGGAATCTAAGGAGAAGCATGAACAAGACCTAATAAAAGCAATGCGGATCATTGTTGATTCCATTAAGGATCACTCGATTCTGCAAGTGTCATCCAAGAAGACACCTAAGAAAATGTATGGTGTGCTTTCCAAAATATATGAAGGAAAGAACATTAACAGAAAGATTAATCTAAGAAATCAATTGAAGGGAACCAAGATGAGCAAAGGAGAATCTATTCAATATTACAACACAAGGATCTCCCAGATAAAAAAGAAGCTAAGTGCTATTGGAGATACTATTGATGAGGATGAATTGGTTATGAATGCTATTAATGGCCTCACTAGACCTTGGGACTCATTCATCCAAACCATCTGTGCCAGAAAAGAAAGTATGTTGTTTGACATAGTATGGGAAGATTGCATACAAGAAGAAGCTAGAGTAGCCAATATAGAATCTCTTCACAGAGAAGATGATCAGGCTCAAGCTACCCATACTAGGGAAAGAAATCAATCAAAATTCAAAATGAGTAATGAGAGGCCTTCAAAGAATAAATTCCACAAAAGGAAGAAGAAGGATTACTCAAAGTATGAATGCTACAACTGTTATAAGATAGGACATCTTGCTAGAGAATTTCCATCATTGAACAACAACAACAACAACAAAACACATCATGCTCATATAGCTGAAGATGAGAATGGAGAAAGACCTCGAATGAAAACTAGAGGTGAAGAGGTAGAATAATATGTGTTATTCTCTGCACTCTCTAGGTCTGTAACACCTTGAGAAGATGCATGGCTTATTGATAGTGGTGCCTCTAAGCACATGATAGGAAAGAAGAAAACCCTATCCAATTTTGGTAAAAAGGACTCTTCCATGAAGGTATCTTTGGGAGATGACTATCAATATCCCATTAAAGGTATTGGTGAATCAACCTACAAGCTTGAATCTGGGACCTCCATGAAGATGAAGGAAGTACTGTATGTACATGGTTTGAAAAATAACCTACTTTCCATCTCAGCTGTAGACAAGAAATGATATAGAGTTGCTTTTATAGATGGACAAGTACTCATGTGGTCTAAGGGTAAGATACTTGAAGATGCTGTAGTCATTGGAAAAGAAGAAGGATGAATGTACAAGCTCAAAAAACATCTAGAGACATCCCTTGTCCATGATACTACCAGCTGAAGTGAATTTTGGCATAGGAGACATTCCCTCATCAACTACAAAGAATTTCCATATGTGAGTAAGATGGTAACAGGGTTACAATATATGAATATCGAACAAGAGGGAACCTGCAAGGGATGTGCACAAGGAAAGAACATCAAGTATCCCTTTCCGAAAAGTAACACAAAGACTAAAGGTACGTTGAAACTAATTCATTATGATGTATGTGGTCCTTTTCCCTCCATATCCTTAAGTGGATATGAATACAATGTCACATTTATTTATGATTATTCAAGAAATAATTAGATACATTTCTTGAAGAATAAAAGTGAAGTGTTCAGGAAATTCAAGGAATTCAAAACCTTGATAGAGAACTAGTCAAAAAAGAGAATCAAGACACTGAGATCATATAATGGTGGAGAATATACTTCAAAGGAATTTGAAGCATTCTGTAAGGAGGCAGGAATCAAGAGGGAACTAACCACTCCCTATAATCCCCAACAAAATGATGTTGCAGAATGGAAGAATAGAACTATCATGGAAGTAGTGAAGACTATGATTCATGACGAAGACCTTCCTATGCACCTATGGGCTGAAGCTGCAAGAACAACCATATATGTGCATAATAGATTATCTCATAGTGCTCTTGAATTCAATACTCTTGAAGAAGTGTATACCAAAAAGAAACCTAAAGTAAGCCATCCCAAGATATTTGGTTTTCCATTATGTGTAAATATTCCGAAAGAGAAGAGAACCAAATTGGATCCTTTTGGTAAGAAGGGAATATTTGTATGATGCTGTGAAGTATCCAAATCCTTTAGGATATACATTTCAGGATTCCATCATATTGAGATTAGTAGGGATGTAAATTTTGATGAAGAAGTATCTCTTAAGAAATTTAGAAGTTTTCAACTTGAAGAAGTACATGAAGAAGATGTACCTCCCAGAACGACAGATTCTGAACAAACTCTTGAAATAGTAGCACCAGAAGATCATGACATGATAGAGCCTCAGGAGCCCCCTACTATGGATATATCTCAAAAGAGAAAACCTGCTTGGTTGAGAGAAATAATACGAAAAGCAGAAAGATATGGACCACTAGAATGAACCACAAGAACTAACAAAAGATCAAAGCCATATTCCAGATATGTAGCTTTGATGTGTGATCTTGTAGACCAAGAACCCAACAGCTATGAGGAAGCTGCATAGAAGAAAGAATGGGTTGAAGGAATGATGGAAGAATACAAGTCAATCATGAAGAATGATGTTTGGGATATAGTTTCCAAACCAGAAAACAAGTGTGTGGTTTGTTTGAAATGGATCTACAACATAAAACATGTTGTGGATGGATGTACTGAAAAGTACAAAGCAATATTTGTGGCTAGAGGATTCTCTCAGAAAGAAGGAATTCATTATGAAGAGACATTTTCTCCAGTAGAAAGGTACACTTCCATCAAAACTATCATGGCATTTGCCTCCATGATGAAATGGGACTTGCACCAAATGGATGTAAATACAACCTTCCTTAATGGTGTGATTGAGGAAGAGGTTTACATCAAACAACCACAAGGATTTGAAGTCGTAGATAGAGAAAATCATGTATGCAAGTTAAAAAAGGCTTTGTATGGATTGAAACAAGATCCCAGAGCTTGGTATGGCAGAATAGATAGCTTCTTGACTAGCATGGGATTTACCAAGAGTAAATCAGATCCTAATCTTTATATGAATATTATGGATGATGAACCAGTCATACTATTACTATATGTAGATCATCTATTTCTAACTAGAAATGAGAAACAGATTAAGGATTGCAAGAAGAATCTAGCTGAATAATTTAAGATGAAAGATCTTAGATTGATGCATTGTTTCCTAGGGCTGGAAGTGTGGTAGAGTTCACAAGGAATCTTTCTGAACAAGGGAAAGTATGGAGTATAACTTTTGAAAATATTTTATATGTTGGATTGTAAAGTCATCGCCACACCCATGGACACCAACTTAAATTTGTTGTCTGATGAGACATCCGAGCTAGTTGACATGACTCGCTACAGACATATTATTGGGTCATTGATGTATGTGACAAACACAAGGCCAGATATATGCTTTGTTGTGAACACCTTGAGTCAGTATCTTGTTAAACCTAGTTGGGTTCACTTGATAGCAACAAAGCATGTGATGAGGTACCTAAAAGGTATGATTGATTTGGGACTGTACTATGGAAGAAATCATGACTACAATTTACATGGGTATATGGATTCAGATTGGGAAGGAAGTGTCATAGACACGAGAAGCACATCAGGAAGATGTTATTGTCTTGGATCCACCATGATCTCATGGTTCAGTAAGAAATATTCTAGTGTTGCTCTCAGCATGGCTGAAGCAGAGTATATAGCAGCTTGCTTTGCTTGTTGTGAAGCGATATGGCTTCGAGAGCTAATGTCAGGGATATTTGACATGGAGGTGGATACCACAGTAATTTTCTATGACAACTAGAGTTGTATAAAGATGATAGAAAATACAGTTTTCCACAACAAATCAAATCATATAGAAATACAATATTTCTATATAAGGGATATGATACAAAAGGGAGATATCAAGCTCTAGTATGTGGGTACTGATGAGCAAATTGCTGATATACTGACGAATCCTCTATCTCGAATGAAGTTCGAGTATTTCCATGACAAGATTGATGTAGTTTGGAAGGAATTTTCTCACAAGGAGGAAAAGTGATGGAACTAAAAATGATGGACCCTCTTCGAAAAAGGAAGATTGAGTCAGAGATATGAAACTTCCCAAGAAAGGGGGAGTAATGATGAGACTGACATCAATGATGAATGACAGTGATGATGGTCTGGCATTTTTTTGTGGACGATAGTATCCTCTCTTGAGGATAACATGTATAACACTATGTTCATGAGAGTGGATGGCCACACAGATGATACTCTTATATGGAGAGTATGCCTACATTCGTATGTATATGCCATAGAAGAAACACTCGCTTGGGAGGGATTCTCTATGATGAGTCCTCACAAACGATGGGATGACATATTGCATGTGGTTGAGATCTTCTCTGTAGACAATACTCTTACTTGGCAGAGTATACCTACACGTGACTGTAGATGCCATAAAAGAAACACTCGATTGGGAGTGATCCTAACCTATGTGGTATAGATTCTCTATGATGAGTCCTGACGAATGATGGGCTGACATATGGCATGTGGTTGAGATTTACTCTGCAGACAATAATCTTACTTACTAGAGTAACCTGCACGTGAGTGTAGATGCCATAGAAGAAACACTCGCTTGGGATTGGTCCTCACCTATGTGGTATGGATTCTCTATGGTGAGTCCTCACGGACAATGGGTTGAAATATTGCATGCGGTTGAGATCTGCTCTGCAGACAATACTCTTACTTGGTAGAGTATATCTACACATGAGTCTAGATACCATAGTATAACACTCACTTGTGAGTAGTCCTAACCTATGTGGTATGGATGGGCTATGATGAGTTCTCACAAACGACAGGGTCGGCACTGGGTGTGGTCGAGATCTACATTTAGTTGTATAAGATTTAGCTGATCGATTTCATGGATCATAGTAATGGAGGACTGCATAGTCCTTGGACTTATGTCCTAAAGTGATTGGCATAGATCATCCCACAAATAGATCATGTGTACTATAGGTAGCGTGGTGGAAAATGATCAAGTAGATCGAAGTACAGCTGCAAAAGGATTGAAAGGATCAAAGTGATGCTACAAAGGATATAAAGATCGATGTGTTGCTACAAAGAAAGGATCAAGTGATCATGTGACGCAGAAGATGAAGAATAACTATTCCAAGTTAGTAATTCTCAAAAAATTATTTTTAAGTATAGATGTATCTCCTCAATGTATTGTTTTAATTGTCTGTCTGGTCTCCTATAGTCTAAGATGATGTTGTCAGTAGAATAACCTTCTCGTTAAGGGGGAGTGTTGAAATATTGTAAGTTCAAAGGATATTCTAAATATATTTTACTAATGTAACCCAAGGGAGATCTTATTATTCCTCTGAGGAGGTGTTACTATTGTATTTGGTCATCATGGAGTCATGAGCTAAAGCCTCCTCTTGTGCAAGGTCTTTAGTACCCCAATTAATAATATAATATATTGTTTTGGGTAATCCTAGGAGAAGTCATCCCATACAATTTATTGGGGCCAATTTGTCTAGTGAAAAATATCAATTGACAATTAGTATAAATAGAGGAGTTGGGTTCTCATTTGAACAACAAACTCACTCACTTTTGTAGCACAAAGGAGAGAGAGAGAGAGAGAGAGAGAGAGAGAGAGAGAGAGAGAGACTGAACATAAGGATGAGAAGAACTGTTTTCATCGTTGTCTTTTATACATCTTATACAGAGAAGTTTTTTTTGGGTTTTCTTCCCCTTGAGGGTTTCCCGGGATAAATTTTGTGTCTATCTTGTGACTATGTTTCTATCAGTGATTCTTGATATCCTGCTATGATTTTTAGTTGAATACTATTGGAATTTAGTTTAGCATATGAAAACTTAACACTCCATTCTGGATCCTTCTAGTTATGTTAATGACTACCAGAGAGTCTCCTTCCACTAATAATGGAGCCCGCTGGTTCTGTAAGGCCCACGAAACCTCATTTATGAGGCCTTCCATTTCCACTAAGTTGTTAGTGCTGATGTGTATATTTTACCAGAAGATGCTAAGAATTATTCACTCTGAGTCCCTGATCGCTCCGCCAAATCCAACAGGACCTATGTTCCCTTTCGCCTCTCTGTTGAAGTTAAATTTGAAGGCACCAATCAGAGGTTTTTGCTAGGAATCAGAGCTGCTCAAGTTCTTAATAATTCTACTGTGAAGAGTGTTGTTTACAGGTAACTTCCAGATTCCCCATCTATAAATAATTTTTTTTTCATTTACATCTACTGTGTAATCCTCCCGAGTCGATGGATTTACCATTATAGTTTCTTTACGATGTGCTTCTATGTTCATCCAAATTTCCTCAACCCTTTGTTGTCTATTTTCAAAAAGTTTGAAGTTCCATTTTTTCCAGATTTCCCAGTCTGTGAAGCCTGGGAACAGCTCCCAGATCCTATTCACTATTTTGTTTTTGAATATGTTCTTTGACCATTCAGCTATTGTTATGTTAGGTTTTCCTTTATCTCTGTAATGTTTTTGGAAAATACCATCACCTCTTTCCCATATAACATTCGCAATTGGGCATTCATCAAATAGGTGGTTTATTGTTTCATTGTTGTTTTCGCAAAAGCTACATCTTGAAGGGCCCTGAATCCCCTGAACTTGTATATTATCCCATGTGAAAATGCAGTGTTTGAGAATGACCTAGCTCAAAGCTGTTATTTTGGGCCACCATATTACTCCCCACAATTTTCTCCATTTAATGTCCTTTTCCAACCTGTGATTTTATGTTAACAACCCAATGGCCTCTTTGATAATGAACCTTCCAAGGTTGGAATATCCCCATCGTATCTTGTCTGGGGCATCATTCCATGGGATCTTTCTGGAATAGAGTTCCATGTAGAAATCTTAGATGTCATGTATTCATGCTAGATTTTTCCAACAATCCTTCTTATTCCATGTCCTCAATCTTTTATCCAGGGACCAAGAGTCCCAAAATTTGCTCACCTTTTTCATCTGGCTATTCTAGAGATGATGTATAAGTGTCGGAATGTCGTCCCAACTTTTAATACTCAGCTCCTAGTTCTAGGCATCGCTAACGAACATAAATGAGTTGCCATCTCTTACCTCCCACAAGTTGTGTCTTTGGATAAGGTTATGGTTTTCCTAAGCTGATTTCCAGATGCTGGAGCATGAGAGGTCTTCCCTGAATCTTATGAATTTTGTTTCGGCCATTGGGAGGCATACTTTGGATGCCATAACTTAGCCCATGGTTCTTCCTCATGGGTTATCCATTTCCACCATATATTGGCCACCATTTATTTATTAATTTCTAAAGGGTTGTGAAGACCTAACCCTCCCACATCTTTTGGTTTACAAAAAGTTTTCCAGTCCACCAATGGCCATTTCCTGTGACTGTTGAAACCTCCCCACAAAAAGTTCCTTTGAATATTTCTGATTTTCTTAATCACGAATTTTGGTGCTCCCAAAACAAATAATAGATACATCGACATAGCTTGAAGGACCAACTTAACCAGGACAAGTCTGCTGGGGAATTTAAGAGCTTTGAAGCTCCAATGGCTAAATTTCTACTTGATTTTGTCTAGAACATCCTTCTAAGAGACCTTCATGATGGTAAACTCAGCAAGTGGAGCTCCTAGATATTTGCAAGGGATCCCTCCTTCATAGAATCCCAAAATCCTGAGAGTATTCCTTATAGTAATTTTATGGCTATTGAAGAAGTAAGCCTGGCATTTCTCCTTATTGGTTTCCATACCGCTGGATTCCAGGAAAGTGTCTAGCCCCTCTTTTATGCCATGTCCTCTTGTACAACAGAAGGGCCCATGAGCATTGCATCGTTAATAAACTATTGATGAGTTTGAGGATCTAGTTCACCACTAAGGGACAACCCTCTGATCTTATTATCCAAGCGTAAGCTTTGGAGCATTCTGCCTAAACCCTCTGCTATTATAATGAATAGAAAGGGGGACAACGGGTCACCCTGTCTAATCCCTCTTGAGACCTGGAAGGGTGTGGAGGGGGAACCATTAACTAGAATGGAGAAGAAGGACAAAGAAACCAGTTTCATGACCCACACCGTACATTGGTCAGAGAATCTGAAATCCTGAAGCACACTTGCTAAGAATTTGCAATTCAATTTATCATAAGCTTTAGATAGGTCTAATTTCAGTAGAAAACCTATTGTTTTCTCGATTTTGACTGAGTGTATGGTTTCATGGATCAGGATGATTCCATCCATAATTTTCCTTCCTTCAACAAATCCCACTTGCTCAAGAGAGATGATTAAAGGAAGTAGGGGATGTAGCGTGTTGGCTATAACTATAGAGATAATTTTATATATAACATTGCATAAGGCTATCGGTCTGAATTTTTAAGGTTCTTCCGTTCCTATTTCTTTTGTAATAAACACCAAGAAGGTTGCATTAAGAGATTTTAGAATATTACTAGTTTTCCTTGAGTCCTCCACGAGATCCCCCACTTCCTCTTTCAACCAGTCCTATTAGGCATGGAAGTAGTTTGTGCTGAACCCATCAGGTTGTGGGGCTTTGTCACTCGTCATTTCCTTAACTGCAGTGTCAACTTCTTCCAATTCAATTTGTTTCATAAGAATGAAGTTATTCTCTTTCATGATGACTTTTGGAATGTGACTTAGAACTTCCCTCCAGAAAGTATGGGCCTGTCCCAATCTGCTTCCTCCAAAATTTTGGTGAAAAAGGTGTTCAATGTGAGTTCCAGGTCTTCCTGGGTTTCTGCAATCTGTCTTTCTTCTGTATTCAATATAGCCATGCGATTTCTCGGTCGATGGTTGATGGAAGCATTATGGAAGAAGCTGGTATTTCTTTCCCCTTAGTGGAGCCATTTGAATCTTGATTTCCTATTCCAGAAAAATTATTCTCGTTGTTCTCTTTGACTAAATTCAAGGATTAAAACTTTTTCTTGCTCCCGAATGTCCTCCATCAAACCATTTTGAATGCCTCTAGTTTGCACCTCTTTGATTTTTCCATCCAACTCTGCTTTAGCCTTGAAGATGTTACCAAAAAATTCTTTCTTCCATTTCTTGATTTTGGTTTTGAGGAGTTTCAACTTTTGTTGAAACTGGTACATCCGCATTCCTCTGATGGTTGGGATTTTCTCCCACAATTATTTGAGTTTCTCTAGGAAGTCGACCTAGAGGAGCTAAAAATTGTTTAAATGGAATGGTCTCCATGGGTTAACCCCCACACTTTCCCATTCCAAATTAATTTGCTAATTGTCTGATCTGACTTAGGGGAGTACCATAGCCCTCAGTTCTCCTCCAACCATCATCATGGATTCCGAAACCATAAAGAGAACAAGCCGAAAAACTATTCCTCTATCTCCTGTTCTTTTATTATTCCAGATAAAGGTACCGTTGGTTGTTATAACATCAACCAATTCTAGGTTATCAATAAATTCAGTAAAATACTCACTAATAGGGTTTAGCTATCGTATCCCTTCTATTTTTTCATCCAGATTCCTGACCAAGTTGAAGTCTCCTCTAAAAATCTAGGGTTTTCCTTCCAACTTCCTTTTGAGCACCCCAAAGGAGTCCATAAATTGCACTTTTTGTTATGTCAGAGGAGGTGCATACACATTGGCCATAAACCCCTTGATACTAGTACCTAAGATATGGAAAGTTGCCAATAAGTAGTGCTGAGTTGCAGAGAAGTTAGAGAGGGAAGCCTCTCTTGCGTTCCAAATAATTGCAATACCTCTGGCTGCACATTTACCATCTACTACAATGGCCTCACTTCCCATCCAAATGTTTCCTCAGATAATCTTCAGTTCCACCTTCGAGAATTTTATTTCATGTAGGAAAATTAAACTCATATATCCCAGTTCTATCCTCCTCCTTAGAAGACGAATCTTCAAGGTGTTGTTACAACCTCTTATATTCCAAGATGTGATCTGCTTTGATAACTTTTTTATTCGAGGGAGAAAGGGTCGCATCTATGGTGCGGTATTTCCAAGATGCCACCTATTGTGCCCCTACCATTTGAATCCTTTGCACTTTACTATGCCTCCCTCATTTTTCTTTCTTTCCTTTATTTTTGTCAGTAGGATCTCTGAGGGATTCAAATGATACCCCGAGAAACTTCATTGATTTGTCCTTCCTTATCACTTTTTCCAGTAATGTGACTTGTTGTGGAGGGATATTTTTAGGGACCCTCTCAGAGCATGTCATTTCCAGACCTGCCAAATATAGATCACCTATCTCTATTTCTTCCTCTTCCGCTTTCGATATCTTACTATCGTCTTCTTTATTATCCTGATGCTCTTTCTGGGTCTGGATCTTCGAGTTTAGTTCATTACCTTTAGTCTGTTATTCTTTGATCTTTTCTTCCTGTTGATTGGTAATCTGCTTGGGATACTCGAGGGATTCAATCCTATTTTGCATTTGGATTTTTTTTTTGGATCTTAGGGCCGATAGTCTTATTCGATGATCTTTTTTTGGTTTGGACTCCGGTAAACCCCTTGGGATGTTGATTCTCCTGATATTTCTTACGTCTTGGTTTTTAATTCTATGGAAATTCTCTAAACAAGTGCCCATGCTCATGACAATGCCTACATATAAATTGTATCTTCTCATATTCGATTGATTGAAACCAATCCTCATCTTCCCATATTAAGTCAATTCCATCTATAAGATCCTTTGATATATCAAAATAAAGGCAGATCCATTCATAGGATGTGTACCACCTCTATCGAGTTTGCTTTGAGACTTTAACAAAGCTCCCTAGGATGTTCCCAATATCTATCAATATTTATTCAGACCAATATTCAGTGGGAAGGGAATACATTCTTATCTAGACTGGGGCTATTGTGATATTTTCCTTGTCGAGATTGAATCTTTCTTTCCATGGCCTTAAGAACAGACCAGCATAATTAAAGAAATAGGGCCTTCTCTCAAATATTCTTGTTCTATATTCTTCATTAAGTAAGTTAACTCTGAAGAAGCATTTGGCTCCTAGTTGCATATCAAAGTGGACTTGTGGTTTCAAGGTTGTATTTATCCACCATACTAAGGTCTTCTTCATGAGACAGATCCCAACAATTTTACCAATGAGAGCCCTCTCCTTCATGTATTTGATGTATTCCCTTATACGATCTGATTTGATCTAAAGCCTTGGTATAGTCTTTGATTTTGGCACACTACCATGCTTTTTTGTTCTCTCACTTCACTGCGGTTTCTTGATAGGATCCACTTGTACCTTCTCCATCCTTCCTTGGATGATTATCCAATGCTTTATGTTTTCCTTCATATTTCTCTATTTCCATCTCTGAGCACTGGACATGGGAATTTACCCTGGCATCCGTTGGCTCAGTCATCCCAAGACTCAATCCCCCTGCCTGCAGAATAGGCCTAATCCCTTGGCCCCACCCTCAAGACCCAATAATCCCTACAACTTGCAGTCACCGTGAAGCCTCCTACCTTGCTCTCTTCTACGCTGACCGTCCTCCTCGTTTAAACCTTAATAAGAGTGATACTTGTTCCAAGTGAATATATGATCTTGATAAATAACTAAATTTATTTATCTTTACATTTAAAAAAAATTAATGTCATTAAGACTTCAATCGTTAGAAAAGGATCTTTGGTATGCATCTATAATATTATTTCTCCTTAATATTACAGGTCCTAATCACCTTAAGGGTCATAAAGAATATATCTAAGGCTTAAATATGTCAATTATTGCATCCCTCAAGAAGCACTTGGTTGGAGAAACCCTGAAGGAGTAACACTTAGATGTGTAAATGAGAAAGAGTCTACACAACTCTTAACTGAGTTTCATGCAGGGATTTGTGGGGGCCATTATGTAGCAGACACAACAACCAATCAAATCCTTACAGCCAGTTATTACTAGCTCTCCTTACTTATAGATATACACAAATTTGTGAGGAGTCGTCACAAATGCGAGCTATTCACAGGAAAGAAAAGGATAGGAGCCTTTCCTTTGCAATGATATTTTCCATTATCCTATTTCTAGTAGTGGGGGCTTGATTTCATTAAGAAATTCAAAGAAAATCCAAGCAATGGATTTTCATAGATCCTTACGATAACTGAAAAATGCCACTAAATAAAGTTAGTATGGAATTCCTAGAGGAGAATATTATCACAAGATTTGGGTTTTTGTCCAAAATAACAACTGAAAATGCCAAAAAATTTAGTTCAAGTGAGATCACATCATTCTACTTCAAATATGGATTTATCCTATCTCACTCATCCAACTACTATCCCCATGGAAATGGTCTTGTAGAGTCAAGTAATAAAAAATTAATTACCATCCTTAAGAGAATAATTGGAAGTAACAAAAAGTATTGGGACAGAAAAATTAAATATGCACTTTGGGGTGATAGAATAACTAGGAAATGAGCAACACGAAAGAATCCCTTTTAGTTGGTATATGGTTCAACTTCCTCCTTGCCTATCTATCTTCAATTTCCAGTGTATGAAATGCTTCAAGAACATGGTTTAGAAGAAGATTCCATGCCAAATAGAATCAATTAGTTAATTGAATTAGATGAAATCCAAAGGAATTCTCTTGACAAAAATATCAGAAACCAAGAGAATTAGGTTAAAACAACATTTGAGAATTATGCAAAACCAAGGTCCTTTCATATTGGAGATACAATTTTACTATGGGACAAAAGAAGGGAGAAAGTAGGAAAACATGGGAAGTTCGATAGTCTTTGGATATGACCATTCATCATATTCAATGTGGCTAACACCAATTCATTTCTTTTGAATACCATGAAAGGAGAAAATTTATTCTCATGAGTGAATGGGAAACAATTGAAACTATTGTTCAATGACCGTATCTGATGCCTAATGGGGCATTATGAGGAATTTTCTAAACATTTTACTTTGTATCATAATATATGTATCATATTTGTTTTCGTGTCATAGCTTATTATTGTATATTATATACATACCATTGTTTTATATCATGGTTTTGTATCTTCCGCTTCAAAAAGTCACTTTTGGGGGCGGTTTTTTCTTCGGAGGTGGTCTTTACAAAACCACCCCTAATAACACCGATGCTAAACGTTTGTACTTTTAGGGAAGGTTTTGGAAGAGATGAAAACTACCCCTAAAAGCAAATTGTGGGGGCATTTTTAAACCACCTCAAAAGTGACCTTTAAGGGCGGTTCTAAGCCCCCCTCATAGACATCTATGGGGGCAGCTCCAAACCCCCCCCCAAAAAAAAAGTGACTTTTAAGGGAGGTTCTAAACCCCCCTAATAGACACCTATGGAGGTGGCTCCCAAACTCCCAAAAATTCCTTATTAAAAACCTTTGAGGGAAGTTACAAAACCCCCTTGTAGGTACCTATAGGGGCAGCTTCAAACCCCCCTCTTAGGAAACGATGAGGGTGGCTTCAACCACCCCCCCCCTCCCCCATAGGTTCCTACAAGGAAGGTTCTAAACATCCCATAAAGCTCCATCTTATAAACCATTGGAGGTGGCCTTAACAAACCCCCCAAATAGCACCGACGCTAAAAGTTTGGACTTTTAAGGGTGGTTCTGGAAGAGACCAAAAGATATGCTAAATGTTAATTTTGGGGGAAATTCAACCCTCCTAAAATTATTTATTACAAAACTTTCGGGGCAGTTATAAACCACCCTCATAAATACCTACGAAGGATGTTCGAAAACTCCCCTAAAACACTTTACAGACCTTTGGGGGAAGTTATGAACCCTCGTCATATAAACTTACAGGGACGGTTTTGAACCCCCCTCGTTGTAACTATAAGGGAAATTTCTAACCCCTCTCATAGCAACATATAAGGAAGCTTTGAAATTGCCCTAGTAGGAACATACAAAGACACTTTGAAACCCCCACTATAGCCATAATAAATTATAGTAAAATATATTTTATTTAAAATACCAATTTTGCAATATCGTTAGGGAATGAAAGAATCAAACCACCAACCTCCTACTTTTAAGGAAGACACTCTTCCGTTGAGCTTACACCCTTTAAGAATTGAGGACATTTGACAATGATCTCATATTCCATGACAAGGGTACAGTAATGAAAAGAGGATGGCTTATACTCTATGTATTATGACAACAATAAAGAACAAAGAACATGTTTGTTTCATCATCAACAAATTTGCAAAACGTCTCATTTATGCTAAAACACATGCCAACTATAAAAAAGAATCCTGCATGTAATTGTTAAGTAGTATTATGTGAAGTATGGAGGTGAGATGGAGGGCATATTTTACTTCTGTTAGAAACATAATTACCACTTGCAATCATAGCCATAACAAGGAGTTTGATTAATGATATTAAATGCTACATATTTGTGATAAAAATAGGTCAAAATCAACAAATAACAACAAAGCTGATAATAATTTACAAGGTTACTCAAAACTTAGCAGATATGTCTACTTTGAGCAAATAAAGAACTAATGAAAACAAGGAGTTTGTAAGTATTTTCATTTCATTTATTCAAGGTAGATTCCAAACACTATAGGTCAAGTTTTCATGTTTCAAGGGTGCAAATAAATATCCCAATGCTCCTTGTGAGAATATCAATTTTTTTTATGAGTATCATAAATGTACAACTATATTGAGCAAATAACCCAAATAAAGAATACTCAGTGTTGGTTGTGCACTGTTAAACAGGATAGTGAATGATATTGGTTTAGGTTGAGTTTGAAATTTGCAAATATCTGGGCATAAAAGTAACAAAACTAACATGTTTACTTATTAATAGAATGAATAAAATCACAATTCAACTCAGAGAAAGGTTGAAAATCACATGCGAGATCATCCTGGTCGTGAGGAAGTAACTTATCAACGAAGGGAGCAAATTCAGAATAATTCAGGGGAACAAACTCTTCTATCTATTTTCCATCGGCTTTGCAGGACGATAAGAAATACTGGTGAACACTGTTCACAAGGGAAAAGACAAGGGCAAGGAGAAAATGTCCTTGCTGGACAAAGAATTACAAGAACGAGAACAATATATATCAATGAGTTGAATCAGTTACTTCTTAAAGATGTCAATATCTCATGACACGAAAATGCTTCTTGAAGGAAAATTTGAGTCCAAAATGGAATATCACACATTCACAATCTTGAGATTCACTCAACTGGTATCACACATGCACAATCTTGAAGGACAATTCGAGTGCAAAATGGAATATATGCATGGGCGATTCAGGGAGCTCTAAGAGCAAGTTAAAGTCAGGGAAACACATCAATGACGAATTGGAGGATGTGGAGAAATAATATAGAGAACACTGTGAAATGAACGCAAGGCTGCAAAGCAACTGCAGGACGCTTAGGAAAGATTCAAAAAGGAAATTCTCAAAAAAAAGCGAAGAACGCAGAAGCTAACAACAACATTCTAGAAGTTATCGTTTCGCAGTTGATTGGTCAAATTGGAACTAACAATAGCTGAAGGAAGGATACAAAGAATAATAATCTTTAATTAAGAAACACAACCTAAGGAAACATTCTCTTCAATAATGATAGCCAAAACCAAGCCGACTAAACTTGGGTTTAGGGCTTAGTTGATATTAAATTTGATTTTCACTTTTCACGCCGACCACTTTTCTTTTTCACCTGTCGAGTGAAACTTGTATATGTATGACTAGACAAGTTTATAAATTTTAGTCGGTCCTTCACTCGACCAAAATTACTTCGACTTACTTGTTCGATCGGTTTTTACCTCGACCACTTGTCAATTCGACCAAGTTGGCTGACTTTTTCTCTTCGACCAAGTCAGCTCACTTCATGTCTTTGACCAAGTCGGCTGACTTTTTCTCTTCGACCAAGTCAGCTCACTTCATGTCTTCGACCAAGTTGGCTCTCTTCTTGCTCCAACCAAGGATCACCTCAGTCGGCTGACTCAACCAACCACTCAAGTCGGCTCACACAACTGACCACTCAAGTTGGCTCACTTTGGTTGAAATCTACACAGTATGTTTCTTAGTCAAAAGACTTAAGAAATTGCAAATGCTTTTCACCTGCGAGTAAGATAGATTAAAAATGGACACATTAACAAATCCAAAGATCTTATAAAAATATATACCCAAATATGTAGGAAGACTTGAGTCGTCCAATATGCCGTAAAACCTGGAACTTTCACGCGGTGAGATTTTTATGGGTTCTTTGATCTTTCACTTAACAGTAATTGTAAAAGACATTTATAGAAGTAAATTTGGAAATATGTGCAGCCAAAAACTCATACATTTAACCACAAACTATTTCATATATTTAACTATGCGGAAATACAAAGTATTACACACTTGTCGATTACAAACTGGTTGGTCCAGACTGGTCGGTCTAAAGAGCTTTAGCTCTTCGACTAAATCACATGCATAGAAGCTTGAGCTTCGAATTCTCTTTCTCACCTTGAGTTCCTCTACTGTCTAATGTCTACATATGACTATGTAAACTGATTTACAATTTCCTTCTTCTATTTATAAGCAATCTGAAAATTGCTTCTACATGGGCCGATTGACTCACCATTAAAGGCTGTAATAACTATCTACCTAACAACTTAGCTTCAGAAAAAAAATTCGACTGGTTTACATTTCCTACTCATGGACTCTTCCTTCTTGTAAGACTGACAGACAAGACCTTTGACTAGTACAGACTCTAACTAAGTCGGCTAGAATTCAAGTATAGATCTACGAGTAATTACATTTTTCCAACACTCCCCCTTAATTATAAGTAGTTGGGGTTTTTAAAACAAAATTTACAAAATGTTTCAAAGCTTAGACATGATCTGTTTATGACAGATTTCACTGTGGAGAGCTTGTCATTCCAAGATAACTACGCAGATACTAGAATGTGTCCTTTGCCAATGGCTTTGTGAAGATGTCAGCAAGTTGGTCTTCAAACCTGTAAAATTCCAAACAAATTTCCCTGTCATTCACCAAATATCTTATAAAATGAAACCTTGTGTCCATGTGCTTGGTTCTCTTGTGAAACACATGATTCTTTAATAATGCTATGGCTGAATTGTTGTCGGTTCTTGATGGTTTTGTGACAAGTCTTTTAATACTCTCATCATCTAGACATCTTGACATGCAGCACTTGTTGCTGCAACATACTCTGCTTTAGCTGAAGATAGAGTTACTATGGGCTGTTTCTTTGAAGCCCATGAAACAACACCTGTACCAAAATGAAATGTGTATCCATATGTGCTTTTACTGTCATCTATGCTGCCTCCATTGTCACTATCAGTGTAACCAATGAGTTTAAAATTTTCTGAGGTCGAATACATAATACCAAGGTCTTTTCTGCCACTTACATACCTCAGAATTCTTTTACCTACTTGCCAATGTGAGTATTTTGGTGTCTCCATGAACCTTGATATTAGACTTACTCCATACATAATGTATGTTCTTCTTGTTGTCAAATATATAAGGCTGCCAATAAGCCTTTTGAACAGTGTAGGATCTACAGTGGATCCTTCATCATCCTTGCTCAATTTTAAACATGTTATTATTGGTGTTGGGGTTGTCTTGCAATTAGACATGTTAAACCTTTCTAAAACTTCACTTGCATACTTAGACTATGATATAAAGATACCACTTTCACACTGCTAAACTTCAATGCCTAGAAAAAAACTTCATAAGCCCCAGATTAGTCATTTCAAATTCACTTTCCATGATTGTTTTAAAATTTGCTATGCCATAATCACCAGTAAATATTAAATCATCTACATACAAGCAGAAAATTAACATCTTACCTTGCTCATCTTCTTTGGTGTACAAATTCGGTTCACTTTCACTTCTATGAAATCCATTTTCAATGAGATAGGAATCAATCTGACTGTACCAAGCTCTAGGAGCTTGCTTCAAACCATATAATGCTTTTTTCAGCCTGTACACTTTGTGCTCTTAACCTGGAAATTCATACCCTTGTGGTTGTTCCACATATACTTCCTCTTCTAGATAGCCATTTAAGAATGCTGACTTGACATCCATTTGATGAACATGCCATTTGTTTTGTACAACAATGGCCAACACTGTTCTGACTGTATCCATGTGTGCAACAAGTGCAAACGTTTCATTGAAGTCGATGCTGGGTTGCTGTGTGAACCCTCTTGCTACCATTCTTTCCTTGTGCTTTTGCACATTCCCATAAACATCTTGCTTTGTCTTATAAATCCATTTGACACTGATTACTTCCTTGTCTTTTGGTACATCGACCAGTTCCCATGTCTAGTTTTTCTCATTTCATTCTATTTCTACATCCATGGCTTGTGCCCATACTTATTCTTCAAAATCTTCTTCAAATGTTAGTGGATCATATATAGGTGCAAATAATGCAAAGAGAAAGAATGAATTAGGTGTACCAGCTTCATATATCTCTCGCAGGCTTCTTGTCTTCACCAGTTTTGTCGATGTCGACCTAGACTGAATGCTTGATGGAGTCTGCTGTCCTCTTGGTGTGCCTGTTGGTGTAGCTTGATCTGTTACTTGTTTCATTTGTCCTTGTGCTGAACCATCTCTTGGTGTCATGGGATTCGACAGTGCTTCGACCGGTTGACTTACATGTGGTATTTGAACCACTTCCTCTTCCATATCATCATTGTTGACGTTCGACACAATCTTGACATTTATGTCAATGGTTACATCCCATGATTCATTCTTGATGAATTGAACATCCCGAATGATTATCACTTTCCTTCTGATAGGATCATACAGCTTGTATGCTTTTGTGTCTTCTGAATAGCCGACAACAATACATTTATTTCCCTTCTTGTCTAGCTTCCTTCTCAGCTCATCTGGAACATGAGCATATGCAACACAACCAAAAACTTTTAAATGTGAAACACTATGATTCATACCTGTCCATGCTTCTTGGGGAACTTTGTTATTCACACTCTCTTTCAGACACCGGTTCATAATGTAAACGATAGTTGCGACTGCTTCACCCCAATACTCATTTGGCAAATGCTTGGCTGCCAACATGCTGTGTGCCATCTCCATGATGGTTCTGTTCTTTCTTTCAACTATACCGTTCTGCTGAGGTGTATACCGTGCAGTGAATTGTTTCTGTATTCTGTGGGTCTTGCAAAAATTTATAAATTCATTCAAAACATATTCACCTCCTCTGTCGGTCCTTAAGATCTTGATGCGGTGACCACTCTGGTTCTCCAAGAGTGCCTTGAACTACTGAAAATAACCAAATGCATCAAATTTATGTTTCAGGAAATATACCCATGTATTTCTTGAGTAATCATCTATAAAGGTTATAAAATAGTTGTAGCCACCAATGGATGATGTTTGCATTGGACCACAAATGTCAGAGTGCACAATTTAAAGTGGTGTGCATGCTCTATAGGACTTTCCAACTGGAAATGTCTCTTTGTGTTGCTTACCAAAAATACAGCCTTCAGAAACCCTCTCTAGTCTGTCGATCAATGGTAATCCCTTCATAATATTCTTTGTATGCAGTAGCTTCATCCCACCAAAATTCAGATGTCCAAATCTAAAATGCCACAACCAGGAATCATCTTGAACTTTTGTCTAAAATGCAACTTGTAGATTAGCGTTGCAATTTTCTCTCTTGTCGAGGAGCTCGACTGTTTCTTCACTTTCTACCTTGAATGCAGCTCCTATCTTGGTCTTCCCTTTTAAGTCGGGAACTATCCTCAATGGAAACAAAGAGTTTCTTGTCATTGGCACTTTTTCTATCAGCTAGTTGCTTGGATGCTTATCTTTGATCACACAGTGTTCATCTTCCATGTGGACTCTATAGCATTTTTGTAACAACTGTCCAATGCTTAACAGATTATGTTTTAGACCTCCGACATGATAGATATCAGGGATATGCTTACTCTCCATGTGTTTGGTTAGAATATCAACAGTGCCTTTTCCTAAGACAGTAACTTGGACATTGTTTCCAAGTGTAACATCAGTTTTAACTGAAGTGTCTAGACTGGAAAGTAGATTTAAATTACCAGTCATGTGGTTGCTGCAGCCTGAATCTAAGTACCATATGTCATGTGGACTTTCCTAAGCAGCATTGCATTAAAGTGGACATGTCCATTAACATTGCACCTGTCGAAGTGCTGGTGCTGGTCGAATGACTTGGGATTTGCCTTCCTTGGTCATATTGCTTCTTCCCACATTCATATGCATAATGACCAAACTTCTTACAGTAATGACATTACATTTTTTATTTATCAAACCTCTGGCCACTTGGCTGACTTGGATTCTCATTATCTCCTCTGCCACCGACATTTGCAGGACTTCTTCCTTGTCCTCCTCTTGAAGAACTTCTTCCTCTGCCTCTGAAGTTGTTTCTCCCCATACCTCTACCATATCTTATGGATGACTGTGCTGCAAATGCACCTTCCAATGATGTCTGTGATCTACTGAATCTGTGCTCATGATTGATGAGTGAAGCCTGCAACTCATCAATGGTAAATGTCAACATGTTTATGTGTTCCTCTAAGGTCACAACCAAGTTTTCAAATATTGGGGGAAGACTTCTGAGAATTTTTTCAAAAACCCTTTTGTCTACTATGGGCTCTCCATGAGATTTCAATTGGTTTATCAACCCAACAACTCTAGTGTAGAATGTGTCTACATTATCTTAATCTTTCATGGTCAGAGATTCAAAATATCTTCTCAGGATCTGCAGCTTGGATGTCTTTACCTTATCCAAACCTTGATAGGAAGTCTCCAATGTATCCCATGCTTCCTTAGCATTAGTCTTTACTGCTATTCTTGGGAGTGTGCTCTCATGCATAGCTTGATGTATGAAAAACAAAGCTTTTCCATCTTTCTTCCTCTATTCTCTCATGACATGTTTCTCAGCCTGTGTGAGATTGTTATATGTTGTCATGTCCGCTGGTTTTGCATAACCATATTGGACTATCTCCCAAAAATATTGACCTCTGAATAAAGCATTCATTGTTAAGGACCAATATTCATAATTCTTTTCTGTGAAAAATGGAGTTTGCAATGAACCAGAAGTGGAAGCCATTTTAATTTTTAATTAAATTTTCTTAGAAAATTAATTTCCACCTTTTAAGACAATATTTCTTTCCTAAAATATTGGGTTGATATAAACCTTGCTATATAACCTTGCTATGATACCAGATAGCCAAAACCAAGCTGACTAAACTTGGGTTTAGGGCTCAGTCGATATTAAATTTGATTTTCACTTTTAACGCCGACCAATTTTCTTTTTCACCTGTCGGGTGAAACTTATCTATGTCCGACTAGACAAGTTTATAAATTTTAGTCAGTCCTTCACTCGACCAAAATTACTTTTACTTGCTTGTGCGACCAGTTTTTACCTCGACCACTTGTCACTTCGACCAAGTCGGTTGACTTCTTCTCTTCGACCAAATCAGCTCACTTCATGTCTTCGACCAAGTCAGCTCACTTCTTATATTTGACCTAGTCAACTCTCTTCTTGTCTTCAACCAAGTCGGCTCACCTCAGTTGGCTGACTCAACCAACCACTCCAGTCGACTCACACAACCGACCACTCAAGTTGGCTCACTTTGGTTGAAATCTACATAGTATGTTTCTTATTCCAAAGACTTAATAAATTGCAAATGCTTTTCACCTGCGAGTAAGATAGAGTAAAAATGGACACATTATCAAATCCAAATATCTTATAAAAATATATGCCCAAATATGTAGGAAGACTTGCGTCGACCAATATGCCATAAAACCTGGAACTTTCACACGGTGAGATTTTTATGGGTTCTTTGATCTTTCACTTAACAATAATTGTAAAAGACATTTACAGAAGTAAATCTAGAAATAGGTGCATCCAAATAATCATGCATTCAACCAGAAACTATTTCATATATTTAACTATGTGAAAATACAAAGTATTACAAACTTGTCAATTACAAACTGGTCGGTCTACAGAGCTTCATCTCTTCGACTAAATCACATGCACAGAAGCTTGAGCTTTGACTTCTCTTTCTCACCCTGAGTTCCTCTGTTGTCTAATGTCTAATGTCGGTGTATGACTCTGTAAACAGATTTACAATTTGCTTCTTCTATTTATAGGCAATCTGAAAATTGCTTCTGCATGGGCCAATTGGCTCACCATTAAAGACTGTAATAACTATCTACCTAACAACTTAGCTTCATAAATAAATTCGACTGGTTTACATTGCCTACTCGTGGACTCTTCCTTCTTCTCAGACTGACAGACAAAATCTTTGTACCATTCTTTGACTGAGTCAGATGGAAGTCAAGTACAGATCTGTGAGTAATTACATTTTTCCAACAGACAATAGAATGAAACCCTACAAGAGTAGCTGGACAGAAATAAGTGTTTGCTACAAAAAGAAAATCAGAGATTTGAAGACTTGACTGCTCTACATTCAGCCAGCAACGATCTTGAATCCAACAAAACTACAACATTTGCAAGTGAGGTCTCTGGTGGTAAAAAATTGGAAATCAAGATCAAATGGTTCTCTAGAAAATGGAAAACCAAAATCAGTTGGTTTGCTGGAAAAGGCAAAAAAACAGATACCACCAAAATGGTTTTCTGTGACTGCTTGAAAGATCCACATAGATCCAGATTTCAAATAAATTTATACTAGTTTTTAACACATCACATTTTAACCAGTACTACCCTACTAATTTATTATAAAATTTCCAATAATCACTATTCTAATTTATTATGTTATAACAAATGTAAAGTTACATTTATATTTTTAATGTAAATATATGAAAATAACAATCCTATTCAGTCTACCTAAATTTCCAATCTTGTACTCAATATCTAAAAGTTTTGAATCAACACTACGTGGTTAAAGCAAATACGAAAAAGCTTACTACATAAAGGATCTTCAAAGCAAATAGGGAGAAACTAACTACATAAACTGCAACAGCTAAAAAAAAAACTAACTAGCGAAAAGCCAACTAAATAAGACTATCTTCAACGCAAATAATCGAAAATCCATTTTGAAAGAAATTTATTATACCATTTCCAATGATACTCTATTATATTTATAAATGAGAGATTGTATCTATATTTTCAATATGCACAAAACACAATCCTATTCATTCTACCTAAATGTCCAATCTAGTATTCAACGTCTCTGATTTTTGAATCTCACTTATATCTCAAATATAGTATTCAGTGTCTTCTGAGCAAATACCAAAAGGCCAACTATAGAAACCGAATACGGATGTTCAAATAAGTAGAATAAACTATCTACAGAAACACAAGCTATAGAAAAGGATTTTTAGTTACAGTCTGTTGCTGGAACCTTATGGTATTTTGAAATTGAAATCCTGGATTCTCAGTAAAAGTTGTTTGTACTTTTTGTCCAACCCAAGATCTCGAGGTGGTGGTATAATGACTTCAATGAATTCAATAGCAAGGGCATTCTCAAGCAACCAGATCAACGCATTGATCTCCTTCTCATCATAATTCTCTTAGAGAAATGCCTTTATCTTCCAAATATTAAGTACTGGAGACTCTAAAATTGGTTGAATGACATCTTTCGTTAATGAGTGCATTAAATTGAAAACCAAAAACCAATCACAAATTCCTTCTGACTCAACACCAACATATAATATAATGCAAAATAATAAAAATTCTTACCAAATCAATCATGCCACTTATGTACAATCTGTCAAGACGAGGAAGCCCTTGGAGCAGCTTGGTAGTAGGAATATCCATCTTCTCTTCCGTTGTGCGATTATCAATATACAAATACTCCAGGAATTTGAATGTCTCCGTTATCTCAGCACATTTCTCCGCCCATAAATTGTTTGTTCCATCTGTTGGCAGAATTCCATGTCTACCACAGTTCCATCTTGATCCATGAAAATTTCAGTAATATTGGAAAAGAGCTCCTTAAACAAGATCCCATTCACTCTCAAATTTTTTGTAATGGAAAAATAATGGAGTTATCTGAGCTTCGGGCAGTTGACCGTTAAATTATCCACCTCGTTGGTAATCTGTAGAAGTAAATATTCAATGCGAGGACTACAAATGGCTGTTATATTCTCCGACAAAGCACAAGACTCCAGTTGAAGTTCCTGTAAAAGCCGGCAATGAGAGAGAAATAGGGCTAAACTGTCATCCTTGAATTACACATTACCGAAGAAGCAATAAGTCAGATGGTTGAATCCACCAAAACCATTTGGAATTTCCAAGACAATGCAGTAGAAGAGTGTGAGGTTGATGAGTCTATTACAGAAGAAAATGGAGGAGGGTCAGGGTCCAAGGCTAATAAATGGCAAAGAGAGAGGACTTTGACATTCTTTGACGCTGCACAATGCACCCATTTACATAAATTCTCCAATGTAAAATGCCAGTCGTTTCTCATATAGATATTGAAGCTTTCGAGATGACAAGAATGTAACAGTCGAAGGTTAGAGATAGTATTCTCCACTTATGCGATGGCTGGTAGATTGGGGAGGACCAGACCAATTAGAATATCTGGGGATAGGATAAGCTTTGAAAGGTGGTGTTAGAGATATCTCCATTTGTTGGAGAAAGACGACATACTTAATGGGGAGATACGAAAGGATGATGCACAACAAATGATCTGGAAGATCCGAGATTAAATTTGAAGTAAGCACCATTCTACCTTAGTGAAGGAGAAAGTGAGGCAGAGGGAACTATTACAACAAGAGAAAAAGGAAAGCCTATAAATCCACAATTCGAGAGTAGGTTTTCATCTTAAATTGTTGGAGAAATTCGGTTTTATAGGACTTATGATATGGCTGAAGGTGTAGTCATTAGTCAATAACAACCACACCAAAGTCCTAGGTATATGGGTTTATTTGATGGAATATCAATATTTTTATTTTTATTTTTATGGAAAGTTGGTTAGAGGTAACTATTACCACAAAATAACGACTTATTTAAGGGAATAGTTTATTTCACCCAATAGTTTATTCTGAGTGGGTATATGGGTTTATTAAAAGGAATAGTTTATTTTTAGTGTATCAATAAATATTTATATTTTAGGGTTTGGGTGGACTAAGAAGGATCCTCTTCTTAAATTGTTAATTGTAGAAAGAAGAGATAGATGCCTTGTTAAGATTTATTTTATGGTGATCGTTCAAAATTAGAAATTTAAACGAACAACTTGATGAGGACCCTTGATTACCCGTGGGGCACCCATATTATGTAATTCCAATCACTAAAAATTACCCTTTGATCAATTTCACTCAGATTTTGACAACAAAACTCGTAGGATTTAAAGTGCAAATGGTCTAGAGTTTAGCTTACTCCTTTATTTTATGTAGTAGTTGTGCAAATGGTCTAGAGTTTAGCTTACTCCTTCATTTTATGGAGTAGTTTATTTTCGAGTTGGTACAAATTTTGGCATTTTGTGGCTCATTATTATGCATATATGGACAAGAATTTTCCTAGAATTTTCAAACCTTAAATAAACATTCCTAGGTCTTACGAAGTGTGGGTGTTGGTGGCTGTAGTGGTGTCAGGCAATTTCATTTGTGAGATTAAAATAGTCCAACAAACAACATAATTTACAGATTTTGTGGTTAAATTCACTCCATTCCATCTGAAAATGGGCCTCAAGTCCCTTGTTTAAACCACTAAGTTTCTTTTTGTGACTAATAAGTGTTTATATTTTACAATTTTGGGTGGATCTCAAGATGAGTCAAGTGTATTTTAAATATTTATTTCATGATAATCACGAAGATGTGAAAAGTGAAGATTTATTTTATAATAATCGTTCCAAATGTTTTTAATAATATTAATTTTAATTTTAAAATTATTTGAATTTATTCAATGAAAATACTTTTAAATCTTAAATGGGATTGTGCATTAATTCAATTTAGTATATCAAAAAATTATAAATTTAAAATAAAATTATTTTAGTTTTTTTATTATTATTAATTTGTTAAATTCTTTTTACATATTAGCATGAGTTCTTCTAACAATTAAAAGCATGTACTTCCTCCTACAAGGTCATAGGTCAAATTTCAATAGGGTAGGGTATGTACACCTATGTGGACATTAATAGTAAGGCTCCCTTGTCCCAAAAACGAGGACAATTTTAATTTTCTTTATTTAACTTCATCTATATTAATTATGATTTCTTATTTAAAGTTCACGACATTTTATATAGGCCAACACTTCCAGGGAATATTTTCATGGTAATGTTCGCATCCATAAAGCACAACTATAACTTTTCACAAAATTCCTACACATTTGGTGAAAAATTTCTATAAAATGGTTGTGTTTTTCCACTTATTTCCTTGCTCATTTTGATGGGGTTTACTTATAGTATGATTACCAACACAATATTGTGATGTTCTAGGATTTTAAATATTTGACTTTATCCATGTTAGAAAATAATTTATGAATCTTATACATGGATGAAGAGTAAATGGATGATAGAATTAAGATTATGTAGGTGTTGAAGATGGAAGAGGAAATAATAGATTATTTTGGGAACCCATTAAAGGTTTATAAGATAATTGTCTTCACCACAATACCATTGTTGGAGTGGACACTAAGGGAAGGATATGAGGCTAGGTATCTATGGGACTTGGGGGTGAACCATGGAACACTTACAAGGTCTACCCATATTCTAGGTCAAATTAATTATAAAAAAGAAATATTGGTGGAAGTGATAGATTTTACAGATGTCTGACAACAATAGTAAAGACATTTTTTTGAGAAGAGGTTGGCAATGATTTTAGCAAGACAAATCTTAACTCTCATGTTTTCCCAATAAAATTTTTAATGCATCATATAGAACTAGGTGGTGAAGTAGCACCCATAAACAAACAAACTCACTAACATATATGGTATTTTTAAATACTCATCTACATACTTGTGGCGGGAAGATGGAAACCCTATGGAAGAATTAGCTTGGGTTAGTGAACTAGAAGGGATTGGAGTTTATGAAAATAGTACACCAAGATCTCTAAATAAACTCATGGACGATGAAGAGGTGGAATAATATGTGTTATTCTCTGCACTCTCTGGGTCTGTAACACCTCGTTAAGATGCATGGATTATTGATAGTGGTGCCTCTAAGCACATGACAGGAAAGAAGAAAACCCTATCAATATTTTTTTTAAATGACTCTTCCATGAAGGTGCCTTTGGGATATGGCTATCAATATCTGATCAAAGGTATTGGTGAATCAACCTACACGATTGAATTTGGCACCTCTATGAAGATGAAGGAAGTACTATATGTACATGCTTTGAAAAATAACCTACTTTCCATCTGAGCTCTAGACATGAAAGGATATAGAGTTGCTTTTATATATGGACAAGTACTCATGTGGTCTAAGGGTAAGACACTTGAAGATGATGTAGTCATTGGAGAAGAACAAGGAGGACTGCACAAGCTTAGAGAACATCCAAAGACAGCCCTTGTCCATGAGACTACTAGCTCAAGTGAATTGTGGCATAGGAGACTTTCCCACATCAACTACAAAGAATTTCCCTATGTGAGTAAGATGGTAATAGGTTTACAAGATATGAAGATCGAACAAGAGGGAACCTGCAAGGGATGTGCACAGGGAAAGAACATCAAGTATCCCTTTCCAAAAAGTGACACAAAGACTAAAGGTACATTGGAACTAATTCATTCTTATGTATGTGGTCCTTTTCCCTCCATATCCTTAAGTGGATATGAATACAATGTCACATTTATTTATGATTATTCAAGAAAGAATTGGATGCATTTCTTGAAGAATAAAAGTGAAGTGTTCGGGAAATTCAAGGAATTCAAATCCTTGATAGAGAACCAGTCAGAAAAGAGAATCAAGACACTGAGATCATATAATGGTGGAGAATACACTTCAAAGGAATTTGAATAATGCTGTAAGGAGGCAGGAATCAAGAGGGAACTAACAACTCACTATAATCCCCAACAAAATGGTGTTGTGCAATGGAAGAATAGAACTATCATGGAAGCTATGAAGACCACGATTCATGACGAAGAACTCCCTATGCACCTATGGGTTGAAGCTGCAAGAACAACCGTATATATGGAAAATAGATTATCTCATAGTGCTCTTGAATTCAATACTCCTGAACAAGTGTATACCAAAAAGAAAACTAAAGTAAGTCATCCCAAGATATTTGGTTGTCCAGTATATGTACATATTCCGAAAGAGAAGAGAACCAAATTGGATCCTTCTCGTAAGAAGGGAATATTTGTAGGATGCTGTGAAGTCTTGTTGGCCTGTTTTTCTGAACTAGGCCAATAAGGAGGTTTTTCCCACACAATCAGCTTAAAGCAGCATCCGGTGTGTTTGAATTAACAAAACCTCGTAGGTTGTGGTCCTGCTACCAGCTGATTTTTCTCTTAAGGAGAAATCAAAATTAGCAAAATCTAACCTATATCTAATGTTATTTCTACCTAAATGAATTCTATAATTGGCTTTAAACTTATCTAAACTATCTTATGGTTGCTTTCTTAAAGAAGGACTCCAATTTTTAAAGATTTTTCTGAATATAAAGACTTATACAACGTATGCTAAAATTATACAAATTGATTTCACAGCTCTTAACTAAAATATATGAAAATAAAACTTAATCTAAATTATTCATCTATCCTATCTATCCTATCTCAGCTGAGAGCGTTTCTAAGTACAAGATTAATTATTAATTAATAAAAGATTAATAGAAAAACAACATGCACAATTTAAATAGAAACATTTAAATTATACATAATATTTCACTCGGTTATGCAAAACAGAAAAACTGAAAATACACAGTTATTATAGTTTCCTGCAATTAATTAATAATTAATGATCAACATAGCTATTTGATTCCAAAGATGATGTCTAATACAAAATCACTGTAAAAATACAAATGATATTTTTAGCAGACAGAAACGTATATAATTATAGCTCAAGTTTATAGTAAAAATACTAATAAACACAATCATAACGATATATTTATTCAAAATGCTATATCGAGCTGATAAAGTGAGAATAGTAATTAAACACACGTATATCAAAGCACACTGTGTTAATATTAAGATAGAAGATAAAATGCTGAAATATATAATATATCCAAAACAAAATACCAGTAATGATATTAGTATGTAGATGTCGAGTTGTATTTCACATCCAAAGATTCAACTTCAGGAATGAAACAACACCAGCAACAAAATATATTTCAAGTATGTTTTCTTCAAACACTCCATCCATAGCAGAGAAGTGCAATAGAGTCTTCAGAAATTAAAGTTATCTTCGGCTCCATCGATTCCCCCTCTCTTTAGCAGCAACAACGTCTCCCCTCTATTTGCAGATATCAAAGTTTACCAAATAGAAATAGAATTTCAGAGAATAAAACTTCCCTCTCTACTCTACAGAGACTCTCCCCCTCCTCTTATACAAACATAAATTTGCTATTTAAATAGACAAATTCCCAACAGAAACTCAGCTGAATTTCGTAGCTGGCCGCACTTATGAAAAACGTGTCCAGAGCACCCCGAAAATCTCCCAAATCGTTCACTCTTTTCAGTAAATTTTTCACGAGTCTGGTAAATGGGGATCTTTTGGAGAAAACCCATGTTTTGGATTTTGCTGTTTCGTCCTAGTATGCCCACAGTTCGCTGCAGAAAATATTCTCTCTTAAATCGCATCCTCTAGAAGATCATATAGCATTATCTTCGCTATCTAACTTTCTCTGATCTTTACCCATCATCTCTACACATAAGTAAAAAGAAAATGAAGTGAATGCATCAAAATTATTATCAATATAAAATTCGTGGAAGAGGTAAAAGAATGGTAGAAAGACAGAAATTATCTCCCTTTAACTCTGTGGTTCCATCGCATGCTTTGTCTTCCTGGAACGACTACCGTCAGATGGTTGTCATCAAATTCAAATAATTAACCAATGACAACGAAGAACATTATAATATTTGATATTTACTAGTTTTGTAAATGAGGCTATATTTTATCAAATTCATGATGTTCTTTATGCATCAATCTCTTTTCCTTCATATTAACTTTCGTAGGAAATCATTTGACCTACGTTCCTTAAAACCTTCTTTCTGGTGGAAGGATATCTCACAAGTGATAAATACGACTTGACAAGTGGAAACTGGCATGGAGACGATAAGGAATCATATGCAACAATATTCAACGTGTCAGTTTTCAACAAGATTATAGCAATCCTCTTAATTCTAGATGGTTGAAGTTTCTTGAAGTGATACAGCCACATAAATGATATGAAACGAATTTCTCATAAAATTCATGTATTCTTTAACAGATATCAAATATAAGTGATCTTTCTTAATTGGCATGTGGCATTGGTATGGTATCCGTCTTCATTGCTCAACGACCAAATTGCAAATTTGTGGTAGAAAATACAGTAGCATGTTGACATCTTCTCTCCTTAATTTTAGTGATTTGGTTAACGACATCATCACTAAGTAATTCTCATTAAAACTTTGAAGATATGACTGCGATTTTGCTGAGATTTTACAATGACAAATGGAGCGATTTAGGTGAGATGTTCCTTATTTATGTTTTGCTCAAAAATTGTTTACTTGCACCAACTAAGAATTCTTTAAACCAACTCTTTCTCATTTTAACTTAGCCACCAGTTACCTAAGTCAACAATTTGTTTCAAGTTTTCCAGTTTCTCTTTTGTCAAATTTTTAGGCCAAAATGAAGTGACAGTGGCATGTTTTGGTTGTTGCATCTACGATATCCTCAATGGTTTTATGGCAAATAAATGAGAATAATTTTGAGATATAACCAACCGTAAATGATTTTTATTATTTGCTGCCTTGACCATTTCAAAGAATATAATATTCTTCAAGCATGATTTTCATAACCGTAGTACTAAAATTTCGGTAACTTCATATAATGATTGGCATAAATCTTTTGAAAACTAGTGATGTGGTATACCTTTCTCTTGGCAAAATATTTTGAATCAAAATTGAGAACATGGCGATTCATTCTTTTCATAAGATCTTTATAAATCAAACATGCGAGCTTGCTTTCTTTTTTTTCTTTTTTTTTTATAAGTCCAATGGCTTAGACTATATATGGCTGGAGCGTCATCTTCTTTTTCACTCAATTTCATGAAAATTATAAAGTCAATGCTCAGATTATAAAAAAGAATTCATAATAAATTATTAAAGTGAAGAAAGGCTTTTTGTTTTTATCATCAACAATTGATTTCATGAATAAAACTTAATTTGACTTTCCTTATGATCTTTTTTAATTAAAAAAAAGCTTTATTAAAGTTTTCTCAAATGACTTTTGTATTTTTAAGGAGAAAATCAAAAAATAAAATGATAAAAATATTTTCTTTTTTTAAATATTATCATAAAAAAAGAGTAATTAGTTTAATGTATCAAAACAAATTCACACACAAAATTATTCATTAATTTTAAGTTTTAAATTAAATTATCTGTGTCAAAATCACCAATCCAAAATTGATTTTAATGACATTGTAATGCTTATAAAAGTTGACATATTATTCACGTTTAAAATTGATAGCTTGATCTTATTCTTTCATGAATATTACTTTGGGGATCCAACCATGTCAAATAATAAATCTCAATCTATCAAAATGCTCATTAATCATTGTTAAAGAGAAAACGAAATTTCAAAAGATGTCGGAATACGTGTTTAATTGAATTCAACCAGACCAAACAATGCAATCGACTTTAATGAGCTTAGATAAGAGTATTCAATTATCATTTAGGCCACCAAGAAGTCGACAAATATCAAACGGCCATCATATCATCTTTCATGCAAACCAAGTTAGAGAAAAGGAAGCATAGAACGTTAAGGATCATAAAATAGATCATCAAGCACCTAACTAAGCAAGATACAAAAGAAAGCTCAATTATTTACAAAATTTACATGAGGGGACCCTTTATTTTTTGCAAAATCAAGGGGAGTTGTTGGAGTGCCAACAAGTCTCCAAATCCTTCAGGATATACATTTTAGGATTCCATCATATCGAGATTAATAGGGATGTAACCTTTGATGAAGAAGTATCTCTTAAGAAATCTATAAATTTCAACTTGAAGAAGTACATGAAGATGTTGTACCTCCTAGAACGACAGATTCTGAACAAACTCCTGAAATAGTAGCACTAGAAGATCATGACATGATAGAGCCTTAGGATCCCCCTACTATGGATATCTCTCAAAAGAGAAAACCTGCATGGGTAAGAGAAATAATACAAGAAGCAGAAAGATATGAAGCACCAGAAGGATCCACAAGAACCAACAAAAGATCAAAGCCATATTCAAGTTATGTAGCTTTGATGTGTGATCTTGTAGACCAAGAATCGAACAGCTGTGAGGAAGTTGCACAAAAGAAAGAATGGGTTGAAGGAATGATGGAAGAATACGAATCGATCATGAAGAATGATGTTTGGGATATAGTTTCCCAATGAGAAAACAAGAGTGTGGTTTCTTGGAAATTGATCTACAAGACAAACATGTTGTGGATGGAAGTATTGAAAAGTACAAAGCAATATTTGTGGCTAGAGGATTCTCTCAAAAAGAAGGAATTGGTTATGAAGAGACATTTTCTCCAGTAGCAAGGTACACTTCCATCACAACTATCATGGCACTTGCCTCCATGATGAAATGGGACTTGCACCAAATGGATGTAAAGACAACCTTCCTTAATGGTGTGATTGAGGAAGAGGTTTACATCGAACAACCACAAGGATTTGAAGTCGAAGAAAAAGCAACTCATGTATGCAAGTTAAAAAAGGCTCTGTATGGATTGAAACAAGATCCCAGAGCTTGGTGTGGAAGAATAGGTAGCTTCTTGACAAGCATGGGATTTACCAAGAATAAATTGGATCCTAATATTTATATGAAGATTATGGATGATGAACCAGTCATACTATTACTCTATGTAGATGATCTATTTCTGACTGGAAATGAGAAACAGATCAAGGATTGCAAGAATAATCTAGCGGAATAATTCAAGATGAAAGATCTTGGATTGATGCATTATTTCCTCAGGCTGGAAGTGTGGTAGAACCCACAAGGAATATTTCTGAATAAGGGAAAGTATGGAGTAGAAATTTTGAAAAGATTTGATATGTTGGATTGTAAATTCATGGCCACACCCATGGACACCAACTTAAAGTTGTTATCTAATGAGACATCCGAGCTAGTTGACATGACTCACTATAGACGTATTATTGGGTCGTTGATGTATGTGATCAACACAAGGCCAGATATATGCTTTGTTATGAACACCTTGAGACGATATCTAGTTAAACCTAGACGGGTTCACTTGATAGCAAGAAAGCATGTGATGATGTACCTAAAAGGTACGATTGATTTCAGACTATACTATGGAAGAAATCATGACTACAATTTACATGGGTATACGGATTCAGATTGGACAGGAAGTGTCATATACAGGAAAAGCACATCCTATGGATGTTACTGTATGGGATCCGCCATGATCTCATGGTTCAGTAAGAAATAGTCTAGTGTTTCTCTCAGCACGACTGAAGCATAGTATATAGAAGCTTGCTTTACTTGTTGTGAAGTAATATGGCTTTGAAAGCCGATGTTAAGAATATTTGACATGGATGTGTATACCACAGTAATTTTCTGTGACAACCAGAGTTGTATAAAGATGATAGAAAATCCAGTGTTCCATGACAAATCAAATCATATAGAAATACAATATTTATATATAAGGGATATGGTACAAAATGGAGCTATCCAACTCTAATATGTAGGTACTAATGAGCAAGTTGTTGATATACTGACCAATCCTCTATCTCAAATGAAGTTTGAGTATTTCTGCGACAAGATTGGTGTAGTTTGGAAGGAATTTCCTCACAAGGAGGAAAAGTGATGGAACTAAAAATGATGGACCCTCTTTGGAAAATGAAGATCGAGTCGGAGATATGAAACTTCCCAAGAAAGGGGGAGTAATGATGATATTTACATCGATGATGGATGACAGTGATGATGGTCTGACATTTGTTTGTGGATGATAGTATCCTCTCTTGACGATAGCATGCATAACACTCTGTTCATGAGAGTGGATGGACATGCATACGATACTCTTGTATGGAGAGTATTCCTATATTCATATGTATATGCAATAGAAGAAACACTCACTTAGGAGTGATTCTCTATGATGAGTCCTCATGGATGATGGGTCGACATATTGCATGCGGTTGAGATCTTCTCTATAGACAATACTCTTACTTGGTAGAGTATACCTACACATGGCTATAGATGCCATTGAAGAAACACTCGCTTGGGAGTGGTCCTAACCTGTGTGGTATGGATTCTCTATGATGAGTCCTCACAAACAATGGGTAGACATATTGCATGCGATCAATATCTACTCTGCAGACAATAATATTACTTAGTAGAGTACACCTACACATGAGTGTAGATTCCATAGAAGAAACACTCGCTTGGGATTGGTCCTAACCTATGTGGTATGGATTCTCTATGATGAGTCCTCACAGACGATGGGCCAACATATTGCACGCGGTTGAGATCTGCTCTCTAGACAATACTCTTACTCGGTAGAGTATACCTACACAGGAGTACAGATACTGTAGTATAACACTCACTTGTGAGTAGTCCTAACCTATGTGGTATGGATGGGCTATGATGAGTCCTCACAAACGATAGGGCTGACACTGGGTGCAGTCGAGATCTACATTTAGTTGTATATGATTCAACTGATTGATTTCATGGATCATACTAATGGAGGACTGCGTATTCCTTGGACTTATGTCCTAAAGTGATCGGGATAGATCATCCCACAAATAGATCATGTGTAATGCAGGTAGCATGGTAGACAATGATCAAGTAGATTGAAGTACAACTACAAAAGGATCAAAAGGATCAAAGTGTTGCTACAAAGGATAAAAAAAAGATCAAAGTGCTACTGCAAAGGATCAAGAAGATCAAAGTTCTGTTGCATAGGATTCAAAGATCGAAGTACTATTGTAAAGGATAAGAAGATCAAAGTGCTGCTATGAAGGATCGAAATATCAATGCATTGCTTCAAAGAAAGAATCAACTGATCATGTCATGCAGAAGATGAAGAGTAACTGTTCCAAGTTACTAATTGTGAAAAACTTCTTCTGAAGTATAGATTTATCTCCTCAATGTACTGTTGTAATTGTCTCTCTGGTCTCCTATAGTCTATGATGATGTTGTCAATAGAATAACCTTCTCGTTAAGGGGGAGTGTTGAAATATTGTAACTTCAAAGGATATTATAAATGTATTTTACTGATGTAACCCAAGGGAGATGTTATTATTCCTTTGAGAGGGTGTTACTATTGTACTTGGTCATCATAAAGTCATGAGCTAAAGCCTCCTCTTGTGTTAGGTCTTTAGTACCCCAATTAATAATATAATATATTGTTTTGAGTATTCCTAGGAGAAGTCATCCCAGAGTGTTTATTGGCGCTGATTTGTCTAGTGAAAAATGTCAATTGACAATTAGTATAAATAGAAGAGTTTGGTTCTCATTTGATCAACAGACTCACTCACTTCTGTAGCACATAGGAGAGAGAGAGAGACTAGATAGAAGGAGGAGAACAAATTTTTTCGTGGCTGTCTTTTATACATCTTATACAGAGTAAGTTTTTGCGGGGTTTTCTTCCCCTTGAGGGTTTCCCAGGATAAATGTTGTGTCTATCTTATGACTGTGTTTCTATCAGTGATTCTTGATATGTTGCTATGATTTTGAATTGAATACTATTGGAATTTAGTCTAGCATATGAAAACTTAACACTCCATTCTGGAGCCTTCTAGTTGTTAGTAATGACTACCAGAGAGTCTCCTTCCACTATCAATGAAGTTCACTGGTTCTGTAAGGCCCACCAAACCCCATTTATGAGGCCTTCCCGTTTTGCTAAGTTGTTAGTGTTGATGCGTATATTTCCCCAAAATATGCTAAGAATTGTTCCCTCTGAGTCCTTGATCGCCACCGAAGCTAGCAAAAGGTTCCCTTTCACCTCTCCGTCGAAGTTAAATTTGAATGCACTAATCGGAGGTTTTTTCCATGAATCAAAGCTGCTCGGTTGCCTAATAATTTTGTTGGGATGAGTGTTGTTTACAGGTAACTTCCAGATTTGCCATCCATAAATAATTTTTTTTCATTTACATCTACCTTTTAATCCTCCTGAGTCCATTGATTTAGCATTGTAGTTTCTTTAATATGAGCTTCTATGTTCGCCCAAATTTCCTCAACCCTTTGTTGTTTGTTTTCAAAAATTTTGAAGTTTCAGTTTTTCTAGATTTCCTAGTCCGTTTTGCCCGGGAACAGCTCCCAGATCATGTTAACTATTTTGTTTTTGAATATGTTCTTTGGCCATTTAGCTATTGTTATGTAGGGTCTTCCTTTATGTCTGTAATGTTGTTGGAAAATCCCATCACCTCTTTCCCGGATAACATCCGCAATGGACATTCCTCCAACAGGTGGTTTATTATTTCATTGTTGTTTTCACAAAGGCTACATCTTGAAGGGCCCTGAATCCCCCTAACTTATATATCATCCCATGTGAGAATGACCCAGCTCAAATCTGCTATTTTGGGCCACCATATTCCTCCCCAAAATTTTCTCCATTTAATGTCCTTTTCCAACCTGTGAGTTTCTATTAACAACCGAATGGCCTTTTTGATATTGAACCTTCCAAGGTTGGAATATCCTCATTGTATCTTGTCCGAGACATCGTTCCATGGGATCAATATGGAACAGAGTTCCATGTAGAAATATTACATATCCACTGTTGGTGCCATATTTTTCCACCATTCCTTCTTATTCCACATCCTGAATCTTTTGTCGGGGGACCCATTGTACCAAACTTCACTCACATTTTTCATCTGGCTATTTCTGGAGATGATGTATAAGTGTCAGAATGTTTATAATAAGAACCAAGAATGTTGCATTAAGAGATTTTATAATACTACCAGTTTTCATTGAGTCCTCCACCAGATCCCCCACTTCCTCTTTAAACCAATCCTAGCAAGCATGAACGAAGTTTATGGTGAACCCATCACGTCCTAGGGCTTTGTCATTCTCCATTTTCTTAACTGCAGTGTAAACGTCTTCCAATTCAATTGGTTTCATAAGCATGAAGTTATGCTCTTTCGTGATGACTTTTGGAATGTGACTTAGAACTTCCCTCTTGCAAGTATCCCTGTCCCAATATGGTTCCTCTAGAAGTTTAGCAAAAAATGTGTTCAATGTGAGTTCCAGGTCTTCTTGGGTTTCTACAATCTGTCCTTCTTCTGTATTCAATCTAGCCATGCGGTTGCCCTATCGATGTTGGATGGCAGCTTTATGGAAGAATCTGGTCTTTCTTTCCCCTTCTTGGAGCCATTTGACTCTTGATTTCTGGTTCCAGAAAACTTCTTCCTATTGTTCTCTTTGACTGAATTCATGGATCAAAACTTTTTATTGCTCCCAAATGTCCTCTGTAAAACCATTTTGCATGCGTCTAGTTTGAACCTCTTTGATTTTTCCATCCAACTTTACTTTAGTCTTGAGGATGTTACCGAAATATTCTTTGTTCCAATTCTTGATTTTGGTTTTGAGGAGTTTCAAATTTTGTTGAAACTGGTACATCCACGTTCCTCTAATGGTTGGCATTTCCTCGCATGATTATTTGAGTTTCTCTAGGAAGTCGGCCTAGAGGAGCCAAAACTTCTCCAAATGGAATGGTCTTCGTAGGTAAACCTGCACTCTTTCCCATTCCAAATTAATTGGCCAATGGTCTGATCTGACTAAGGGGAGTACCATAGCCCATAGTTCTCCTCCAACCATCATCATGGATTTTGAAACCATAAATCGAATAAGCAAAGAAGCTATGCCTCTATCTCTTGTTCTTTTATTATTCCACATAAAGGTACCATTGGTTATTCTGACATTGACCAATTATAGGTTATCAATAACTTCACTAAAATACTCACTGATAGGGTTTAGATGTCGTATCCCACCTCTTTTTTCATCCAGATTCTTAACCAAGTTGAAGTCTCCTCCTAGAATCCAGGGTTTTGCTTCCAACATCCTTTTGAGCACCCCAAAGGATTCCATAAATTACACTTTTTGTTATGTCGGAGGAGGTCTGTACACATTTGTCATAAACCCCCTGATACTAGTACCTAAGATATGGAAAGTTTCCAATAGAGAGTGTTGAGTTGCAGAGAAGTCAGAGAGGGAAGCTTCTCTTGGGTTCTAGAGAATTCCAATACCTCCAGCTGCTCATTTAGCATCTACTGCAATGGCCTAGGTTTCCCCTCCAAAAGTTTCCTCTGATAATCTTCAATTCCGCCTCCGAGCATTTTATGTCTTGTAGGAAAATTATACATGCATATCCCAATTCTATCCTTCTCCTTAGAAGATGAAGCTTCAAGGTGTTGTTACAACCTCTTATATTCCAGGATGTGATTCGCATTGATAAATTTTTTATTCGTGGGAGAAAGGGTCCCATCTATGGTGTGGTATTTCCCAGATGCCACGTGTTGTGCCCCTACCATTTGAATCCTTTCCACATTACTATGCCTCCCTCATTTTTCTTTCTTTCTTTTCTTTTTGTTGTTGGGATGTTTGAGGGATTCAGATGATACCCCAAGAAACTTCATTGATTTGTGCTTGATTATCATTTTTTCCAGTAATGTGAGTTGTTGTGGAGGGATATTTTCAGGGACCTTCTCAAAGCATGCCGTTTCCAGACTTTCCAAATCCATATCACCCATCTCTATTTCTTCCTCTTCCTCTTTAGATATCTTACTATCATCTTATTTTTTTTGCTGACGCTCTTCCTAGGTCTAGATCTTTGAGTTTAGTTCATTATCTTTAGTTTGTTATTCTTGTATATTTTCTTCCTGCTGATTGGTAATTTACTTGGGATCTTGGAGGGCTTCAAACCTATTTTGCATTTGGATTTTTTTTGGATCTTAGGGCCGATAGTCTTGTTTGATGATATTTTTTGGGTTTGAAATTTAGTAAGCCCCTCAGGATCTTGATTTTCTTGATCTTTCTTACCTCTTGCCTTTTTATTCTACGGGAATTCTCTAAACAAGTGTTCATGCTCATGACAAAGCATACATATAAATTGTATCTTCTCATATTCGATTGCTTAAAACCAATCCTCATCCTCCCATATTAAGTCAATTCCATCTGGAAGATCCTTTGATATATCAACATAAATGCAAATCCGTTCATAGGATGTGTACCGCCTCTATTGAGTTTGCTCTGAGACTTTAACAAAGCTCCCGAGGATGTTCCCAATATCTGTCAAGATTTCTTCAGACCAATATTCAGTGGGAAGGGAATAGATTTTGATCTAGACTGGGGCTATTGTGAAATTTTCCTTGTTTGGATTGAATCTTTCTTTCCATGGATTTAAGAACAGACCAACATAATTAAAGAAATAAGGCCCCCTATCAAATATTCTTGTTCTATCTTCTTCATTAAAGAAGATAACTGTGAAGAAGCCTTTGGCTCCTAGTTGCATATCAAAGTGGACTTGTGGTTTTCAGGTTGTATTTATCCACCATAATAAGGTCTTCTTCGTGGGATAGAGCCCAACAATTTTACCAATGAGAGCCCGCTCCTTCATGTAGTTCATGTCTTCTGTTATACGATCTGATTTGATCTGAAGCTTTGGTACAGTCTTCGATTTTGGCATACACTACCATGCTTTTCTGTTCTCTCCCTTCATCGTGGTTCTTGATAGGATCCACTTGTACCTTCACCATCCTTCCTTGGATGAGTATCCAATGCTTTATGTTTTCCTTTGTCTTTCTCTATTTCCATCTCTGAGCACTGAACATCGGGCTTTACCCTACCGTTCGTTGGCTCGTTCATCCCAAGACCTAGTCCCCCTGCAAGCAAAACAGGCCTAATCTCTTGGCCCCTCCCTCAATACTCGACAATCCCTGCAACTTGCAGTCACCGTGAAACCTCCTGCCTCACTCTCCTATGCAGCGACCGTCCTCCCCATTTAAACCTTAATAAGAGTGATACTTGTTCCAAGTGAATATATCATCTTGATAAATAACTAAATTTATTTATCTTTACATTTAAAAAAAAACTAAAGTCAATAAGAATTTAATAGTTAGAAAAGGATCTTTGGTATGCATCTATAATATTCTTTCTCCTTAATATTACAGGTCCTGATCACCTCAAGGGTCATAAAGAATATATCTAAGGCTTAAATACGTCAATTATTGCATCACTCAATAAGGACTTGGTTGGAGAAACCCTGACAGAGTAATACTTAGATGTGTAAATGAGAAAGATTCTACACAACTCTTAACTGAGTTTCATGTAGGAATTTGTAGGGGCCATTATGCAACAGACACAACAACCCATCAAATCCTTATAGCCAGTTATTACTAGCTCTTCTTACTTATATATATACACAAATTTGTGAGGAGTTGTCACAAATGCAAGTTGTTCATGGGAAAGAAAAGGATAGGAGCCTTTCCTTTACAATGATTTTTTGCGTTATCCCCTTTCTAGTAGTGGGGGATTGATTTCATTAAAAAATTCAAAGAAAATTCAAGCAATGGATTTTCATAGATCCTTAGGATAACTGAAAAAGGCCACTAATAAAGTTAGTATGGAATTCCTCAAGGAGAATATTATCAGAATATTTGGGTTTCCATCCAAAATAACAACCAACAATGCCAAAAAAATTAGTTCAAGCGAGATCACATCATTCTACATCAAATATGGCTTTATCCTATCTCGCTCATCCAAATGCTATCCCCATGGAAACGGTCTTGCAAAGTCAAGTAATAAAAAATTAATGACCATCCTTGAGAGAATAATTGGAAGTAACAAAAAGTATTGGGATAGAAGAATTAAATATGCACGTTGGGGTGATAGAATAACTAGGAAATGAGCAACAAGAAAGAATCCTTTTCAGTTGGCATATGCTTCAACTTCCTCGTTGCCTATCTATCTTCAATCTCGAGTGTATGAGATGCTTCAAGAATATGGTTTAGAAGAAGATTCCATGCCAAATAGAATCAATTATTTAATTGAATTAGACGAAATCCAAAGTAATTCTCTTGGCAAAAGTATGAGAAACCAAGAAAATTAGGTTAAAACAACATTTGAGAATTCTACAAAACCAAGGTCCTTTCATATTGGAGATACAATTTTACTACGGGACAAAAGAAGGGAGAAACTAGGAAAACATGGAAAGTTCGATAGTCTTTGGATATGACCATTCATCATATCCGACATGACTGACACCAATTCATTTCTTCTGAATACCATGAAAGGAGAAAAGTTATTCTTACCAGTGAATGGGAAACAATTGAAACTATTCTTCACTGACCCTATCTAATGCCCAATGGGGCATTATGAGGACTTTTCTAAACATTTTACTTTGTATCATAATATATGTATCATATTTCTTTTTGTATCATAGCTTATTATTGTATATTATATACATAACATTGTTTTATATCATGGTTTTGTATCATACTTTTATTTACCATAGTTTTTGTATATTATCTTGTATCTTATGCTGCAATTTGTATTTCATTTTGGCATTACTTTACGTGTATATAGGATTGATGAACTTTAGTTTCTTGTAGGAACTTGGCATTCTAGGGTCCTGTCCCACTCTCTTTGATTGAATATCACTCGAGTGCACTTCCCACAGTTCGAGCGAGGATCGAAACAAATAAAATGTTCTTATTTAGTGCTCAAGAATTTCTATGGTTTCATCCACGGTTTCATCAAGGCTAGTTGTGGTCCCTTTATCCCATGTTTGTACCCCCTCAAGGGAATTGTAATAAATGACATAGCATGATGGTTTCTTTGGTAAAAGGATTGTCCTTCTTAGTACTTGGCCATGAAGGTCATCATCCTTGAGTGTTTTTTCACTTGTCCATTATGTGACACTTTTTTAAGCATCATTACAAGAAATTTGACGTTTAGGGGGGGGTTTCTTCTGCTTCAAGAAGTCACTTTTGGGGGAATTTTTGTCTTTAGAGGTGGTCTTTACAAAATTTCCCCTAATATCACCGATGCTAAAAGTTTTGACTTTTAGGGACGGTTTTGGAAGAGATGAAAACCAACCCTAAAAGTGAATTGTGGGGGAAGTTCTAAACCCCATCAAAAGTGACTTTTAAGGGCGGTTCTAAACCCCCCTCATAGACGTCTATGGGGGCAGCTCCAAACCCCCCCAAAAAGTGACTTTTAAGGGAGGTTCTAAACACCCCCAATAGACACCTATGGGCGTGGCTTCAAAACTCCCCAAAAATTCTTATTAAAAACCTTCAAGGGCGGTTACAAATGCTCCTCGTAGGTACCTATAGGGACAACTTCAAACCCCCCTCTTATGTATCAACGAGGCTGGCTTCAAACCCCCTCCATAGGTTCCTACAAGGGAGGTTCTAAACCTCCCATAAACCTCCATCTTATAAACCATTGGGGGTGGTCTTAACAAACCCCCCCAATAGCACCGATGCTAAAAGTTTGGACTTTTAAGGGAGGTTCTGGAAGAGATCAAAAGATAGGCTAAATGTGAATTTTGGGGGAAATTCAACCCCCCTAAAATTCTTTATTACAAAACTTTGGGGGTAGTTATGAACCCCCCTCATATAAACTTATAGCGAGGGTTTTGAACCCCCCTTGTTGTAACATGTAAGGGCAATTTCGAACCCCTCTCATAGCGACATGTAAAGAAGCTTTGAAAGTGCCCTAGTAGGAACATACACAGATAGTTTGAAATCCCCACTATAGCCATAATTAATTATAATAAAATATATTTTATTTAAAATACCAATTTTGCAGTATCATTAGAGAATGAAGATATCAAACCACCGCCTTACATCACCAACCTTCTACTTGTAAGGAAGACACTCTTCCACTGAGCTAACACCGTTTAAGAATTGAGAACATTTGACAATGATTTCATATTCCATGACAAGGGTACACTATTTAAAAGAGGATGGCTTATACCATATGTATTATGACAACAATAAAGAACAAAGAACATGTTTGTTTCATCATCAAACAAATTTGCAAAACATCTCATTTATGCTAAAAACACATGCCAACCATAAAAAGGTATCCTGCCTGTAATTGTTAAGCACTATTATGCCAAGTATGAAGGTGAGATGCAGGGCGTATTTTACTTCTCTTAGAAACATAATTACCACTTGTAGTCATAGCCCCAACAAGGAGTTTGTTTAACGATATTACATGCTACATATTTGTGATAAGCTGATAATAATTTACAAGGTTACTCAAAACTTAGCACATATGTTTAGTTTGCGCAAATAAAAAACTAATGAAAACAAGGAGTTTGTAAGTATTTTCATTGCATTTATTCAAGGTAGATGCCAAACACTATAGGTCGCCCAAATCAATATCCCAATGTTCCTTGGGAGAATCTCCATTTTTTTTAATGAGTATCACTAATGTAGAACAAATAACCCAAATAAAGAATACTCAGTGTTGGTTGTGCGCTGTTAAACAGGATAGTGAATGATATTGGTTTACGTTGAGTTTGAAATTTGCAAATATCTGGGCTAACATGTTTACTTATTAATAGAACGAATAAACTCACAATTCAATTCAGAGAAAGGTTGAAACTCACATGCAAGATCATCCTGGTCGTGAGGAAGTAACTGATCAACGAAGGGAGCGAATTCAAAATAATTCAGGGGAACAAACACTTCTATCTATTTTCCATCGGATTTGCAGGACGACAAGAAATACTGGTGAACACTGTGGGCAAGGGCAAAGACAAGGGCAAGGAGAAAATGTCTTTGCTGGACAAAGAATTACAAGAACAAGAACAACAGATATCAAGGAGCGCAATCAATTACTCCTTAAAGATGTCAATAGCCCACGACACGAAAATGCATCTTGAAGGACAATTCGAGTCCAAAATAGAATATCACACATTCACAATCTTGAAATTCACTCAAGTGGTATCACACATGCACAATCTTGAAGGACATTTCGAGTCCAAAATGGAATATATGCGTGGGCGATTCAGGGTGCTCTGAGAGCAAGTTAAAGTCGGGGGAACACATCAATGACGAATTGGAGGACGCGCAGAAAGCTGTGAAAGGAACGCAAGGCAACAAAACAATTGCAGGACACTCAAGAAAGATTCAAAAAGGAAATTCTCAAAAAAGGAAAGAAGAACGTGGAAGCTAACAACAACATTCTAGAAGTTACCGTTTCGCAGTTGATTGGTCAAATTGGAACTCACAACAGCTGAAGGAAGGATACGAAGAACAGTCAGCTTTAATTGAGCAGCACAACCTAAGGAAACATTCTCTTCAACAACCGAATGAAACCCTACAAGAGCAGCTGGACAGAAATAAGCGTTTGCTACAAGAAGAAAATCAGAGATTGGAAGAGTTGACTGCTCTGCATTCTGTCAGCAACGATCTTGAATCCAAAAAAACTACAACCTTTGCAAGTGAGGTCTCTGGTGGTAGAAAATTGGAAATCAAAATCAAATGTTTCTGTAGAAAATGGAAAACCAAAATCAGTTGGTTCTCTAGAAAAGGGAAAAACACAAGTACCACCAAAACGGTTTTCTGTGACTGCTTGATAGATCCACATAGATCCAGATTTCAAATAAATTTATACTACTTTTTAACACATCACATTTTAACCAATACTACCCTACTGATTTATTATAAAATTTCCAACAATCACTATTCTAATTAATTATATCATTTCTGATTATAATAAATGCAAAATTACATTTATATTTTTAATGTTAATATATGAAAATAACAATCCTGTTCAGTCTACAAAAATTTCCAATCTTGTAATCAATACCTAAAAGTTTTTAATCTCAGCGATATCTCCAATATTGTGTTAAATTAATCAACACTACGCAGTTAAAGCAAATACGAAAAAGCTTACTACATAAAGGATCTTCAAAGCAAATAGGGAAAAACCAGCTACATAAACCGCAACAGCTAATAAAAAAAACTAACTACCCAAAAGGATCTGCAAAGCAAATAAGGAAAAGCCAACTAAATAAGACTATCTTCAACGGAAATAATCGAAAAGCTATTTCCAAAGAAATTTATTAAACATTTCCAATGATACTCTATTATCTTTATAAATGAGAGATTGTATCTATATTTTCAGAGATTGTATTTATATTGAAATATATGCACAAAACACAATCCTATTGACTCTACCTAAATGTCCAATCTAGTATTCAGCGTCTCGGAGTATTTAATCTCACTTATATTTCCAATATAGTATTTTGTCTCTTCTGAGAAAATACCTAGATGCCAACTACAGAATTCGAATAAGGATGTTCAAATAAGTAGAATAAACTATCTACAGAAAAGCCAGCTACAGAAAAAGATTTTCAGTTACACACTCTTGCTGGAGCCTTATGGTCTCTTGAAATTGGATTCCTGAATTCTCCGTAAAAGTTGTTTGTACTTTTCGTCCAACCCAACATCTCGAGGTGGTGGTATAATGACTTCAATGAATTCAATAGCAGGGGCGTTCTCAAGCAGCCAGGTCAACGCATTGATCTCCTTCTCATCATAATTCTTGTAGAGAAATGCCTTTATCCTCCAAATATTAAGTACTGGAGACTCTAAACTTGGTTGAATGACATCTTTCCTTAATGTCTGCATTAAATTGAAAACCCAAAACCAATCACAAATTCCTTCTTACTAAACACCAACATATAATATAATGCAAAATAAAAAAAATCTTACCAAATCAATCAGGCCACTTATGTAAAATCTCTGAAGACGAGGAAGCCCTTGGAGCAGCTTGGTAGTAGGAATATCCATCTTCTCTTCCATTGTGCTATGATCAATATACAAATATTCCAGGAATTTGAATGTCTCCGTTATCTCAGCACATTTCTCTGCCCATAAATTGTTTGTTTCATCTGTTGTCCACAATTCCATGTCTACCACAGTTCCATCTGGATCCATGAAAAGTTCAGCGATATTGGAAGAGAGCTCGTTAAACAAGATCCCATTCACTCTCAAATTGTTTGTAATGGAAAAATAATGGAGTTGTCTGAGCTTCGGGCAGTTGACTGTTAAATTATCCACCTCGTTGGTAATCTGCAGAAGTAAATTTTCGATGCAAGGACTACAAATGGCTGTTATATTCTCCGGCACAGCACAAGACTCCAGTTTAAGTTCCTGTAAAAGCTGGCAATGAGAGAGAAATAGGGCTAAACTGTCATCCCTGAATTCCACATTACCTAACAAGCAATAAGTCAGATGGTTGAATCCACCAAAACCGTTTGGAATTTCCGAGACAATGCAGTCGAAGAGTGTGAGGCTGATGAGTCTATTACATAAGAAAATGGAGGAGGGTAAAATTTCCCTTGGATTGTTAGGGTCAGCGTCAGGTTCAAAGTCAGATTCAGAGAGAGGGTCAGGGTCCAAGGCTGATAAATGGCGAAGAGAGAAGACTTTGACATTCTTCGACGCTGCACAGTGCACCCATTTACATAAATTCTCGGAAGTAAAATGCCAGTCGTTTCTCGTATAGAGATTGAAGCTTTCGAGATGAGAGGAATGTAACAGCAGAAGGTTGGAGATAGCATTCTCCACTTGTGCAATGGCTGGTAGATTGGGGAGGACCGGACCGATTAGAAGATCTGGCGATAGAATAAGCTTCGAAAGGTGGTTGTAGAGATATCTCCATCTGGTGGATAAAAGGGAAGATCTGACAGCATCTTTAATGGGGAGATACGAAAGGATGACGCACAGCAAATGATCTGGAAGCTCCGAGATTAAATCTGAAGCAAGCGCCATTCTACCTTAGTGAAGGAGAGAGCGAGGCAGAGGGAACTATTACTACAAGAGAAAAAGCAAAGCCTGTAAATCCGCAGTTGGAGAGTAGGTTTTCATCTTAAATTGTTGGAGACATTCGATTTTATAGGACTTATGATATGGCTGAAGGTGTAGTCATTGGTCAATAACTACGGTTTCGATGGAATATTTTTTATTTTTATTTTTATTTTTATTTTTATGAAAAGTTGGTTAGAGGTAACTATTACCACGAAATAACAACTAAACCTGTTTTATAGGACTTATTTAAGGGAATAGTTTATTTCACCCAATAGTTTATTCTAAGTGGGTATATGGATTTATTAAAAGCAATAGTTTATTTTTAGTGTATCAAAAAATATTTATATTTTAGGGTTTGGGTGGACTAAGAAGGATCTTCTTCTTAAATTGTAAATTGTAAGAAGAAGAGATAAATGCCTTGTTAAGATTTATTTTACCGTGATGGTTCAAAAATAGAAATTTAAAAGAACAACTTGATGAGGACCCTTGATTACCCTTTGGGTACCCATATTATGTAATTCCAATCACTAAAAATTATCCTTTCAACAATTTCACTTGGATTTTGATGAGAAAATTGGCTGGATTTAAAGTGCAAATGGTCTACAGTTTACCTTACTCATTTATTTTATGGAGTAATTTATTTTCTAGTTGGTACAAATTTTGGCATTTTGTGGCTCATTATTATCCGTTTATGGCCATGAATTTTCATGGAATTTTCAAAATGTAAATAAACATTGTTAGGTCTTACAAAGTGCAGGTGTTGGTGGGTGTAGTGGTGTTAGGCAATTTCATTTGTGAGATTAAAATAGTCCAACAAACAACAGAATTTACAGATTTTGTGGATTAAATTCACTCCATTCCCTCCCGAAAATGGTAATCAAGGCCCTTGTTTAGACTACTCAGTTTCTTTTTGTGACGAATAAGTGTTTATATTTTACAATTTGGGGTGGATCTCAAGATGAATCAAGTGTATTTTCAAGATTTATTTCATGATAATCATGAAGATGTGACAACTGTATATCATTCCAAATGTTTTTAATAATAATAATAATCACTCCATTCCGTCGAGAAAATGGTCCTCAAGGCCCTTGTTTAGACTACTCAGTTTCTTTTTGTGACTAATAAGTGTTTATATTTTACAATTTGGGGTGGTTCTCAAGATGAGTCAAGTGTATTTTCAAGATTTATTTCATGATAATCAATAAGATGTGACAACTGTATTGTGACGATTTATTTTATAATAATAGTTCCAAATCTTTTTAACAACAACAACAATAATAATAATAATAATAATAATAATAATAAAATTATTTGAATTTATTTAATGAAAATATTTTTAAATTTTAAATGGGATTGTGCATTAATTCAATTTAATATATCAAAAAATTATAATTTTAAAATAAAATTATTTTAGTTTTTTTTTTATTATTAATTTGTTATATTCTTTTTAAATATTAGCATGAGTTTTTTTAACAATTAAAAACATGTGTTTTCTCCTACAAGGTCATAGGTCAAATTTCAATAGGGTAGGGTATGTACACCTATGTGGACATTAATAGTAAGGCTCCCTTGTCCCAAAAACAAGGAGGACAATTTTAATTATATTTATTTAACTTCATCTATATTAATTATGATTTCTTATTTAATGTTCACCTCATTTTATATAGGCCAACACTTCTAGGGAATATTTTCATGGTAAAGTTCTCATCCATAAAACACAACTATAACTTTTCACAAAATTCTTACACATTTGGTGAAATTTTTTCTATAAAAGGGTTGTGTTTCTCCACTTATTACCTTGCCCATTTTGATGGGGTTTACTTATAGTATGATTACCAACACAATATTGTGATGTTCTAGGATTTTAAATATTTGACTTTATCTATATTAGAAAATACTTTATCAATCTCATACATGGACGAAGAGTAAATGAATGATTGAATTAAGGTTATGTAGGTGTTGAAGATGGAAGAGGAAATAATAGATTATTTTGGGAACCCATTAAAGGCTCATAAGATAATTGTCTTCACCACAAGACCATTGTTGGATAGGACACTAGGGAAAGGATATGAGGCTAGGTCTCTATGGGACTTGGGGGTGAACCATGGAACACTCAAAAAGGTCTACCCATATTCTAGGCCAAATATTATATAAAAAAGAAATATTGGTGGAAGTGATAGGTTTTATAGATGTCCTTCAACAATAGTAAATACATTTTTTTGAGAAGAAGTTGGCAATGCTTTTAGCAAAACAAATCTTAACTCTCATGTTTTCCCAATAAAATTTTTAATGCATCATATAGAGCTAGGTTGTGAAGTAGCACCCATAAACAAACAAACCCACTAACATATATGTTATTTGTAAATACTCATATACATAGTTGTGGCAAGAAGATGGAAACCCTATGGAAGAATTAGCTTGGGTTAGTGAACTAGAAGGGATTTGAGTTTATGAAAATAGTACACCAAGATCTTTAGATGAACTCATGGATGATGAAGTGAAAGATAATTTTTTACCTAAAGAAAACGGATGAAAGAGAGGGAAAAAATGTTGTGTCACAAAAAACCAAGGTCAAGTTTGTTTTGGGTAGCGACATAAAGATGAAAGTGATAGTGAAGTTGGAAAATCAAGCATTGTCATCGTGTAGTTCTAATATGGAGATATAAAAAATAATTTAGTAGAATGGATAGAATTGAAGTGGAAAACACTACAAGGTTATATGTTATAATTTCATCTCCTACTAAGAGGATGGATATCTTTTATTTTCTAATGAGAAAAAAAGGATGCAATCCAAATAATTGGGACAAAAATATGTGAGGTTATATGTTGTTAACATTGAAAATACAGCCTTATTATTTTGCACTTATTTTGACCCATGAAAAAATCGATCCTCAATCTAGACGATATAGGTTAAGTTGTTGATCATGCCTTTAGAAATTTGGTCCTTGAACATATTCAGTGCCATAAGATAAATAGTAAGGAATAATCTTGAAATATATGATTGATATCAAAGGATAACATCTCATTTGATAGCTTATATCCTAGTCACAAGGTGAATTTGTATGAAAATTTTACCAAGGACATTGAAATTGATGTTTGAGATATGTACTATACCCAAGCCTTAGACTATGTTGAAATCCCCTTTCAGTGCTCAATATGTCATATCAATGGTTACCTAGCCAATAAAAAATGATCTTATTTTAAAAATAGAAAACAATGGAGAAGGAAAACTTCCAAAATTTTGGACTCTATGAGGAAGAAAATATAGAGGGTAGCTTGATATTGAAGGAAAATCCATTGTGTCAAAAAATAAAAAGGAATACCTTCGAGGAAGAAGATGAAGGTAAGAATATAAATGGAATGTTGAACTCAAGTAATCACAAGAAGATGTAGGAGACAACTACATGCAAACCTAAGAAAGATGTAGTGTTTATAGATACATTTGTGGTTTAGCAACTTTTATTTCAAGGTAATTCAAACAAATCTCTTTCATGCTCTATGAATATTAAAGAGAAATTTTAAACTCTACTTCCTAACCAATTGTCGAGGTTGGGTGTCTATAAGTATTTATCCTTTTAGGATTGTAGGAAATGAATGATTGTTAAAGGGGGTTTGTGTTAGGTTTTATTTTATTTTTTGAAATTTGTAGGGGAGTGTATTATGAGATTAGAGTGTTAGATAGATGTATGGTCAATAATGATATCATGGGTGGGACTTATTATCAAACACTCACATCATTGTGGAATCCTTTACAACTCATATATGTATAGATGCACATTGATATCTAGATCGAGTTTTATGTATTTGAATAAAACAACTACTTAAGGAGTGGAGCATTTGGATTTGATTAAAGAGGGAACCAATGCTAGAAGGGGTACAAAAGAAAAACACATGATTAAATACTTAGATACTTGATACACGTTATTCTTCTAGTTTAAAGAAAAATATAGTTGATCATTGTTTTTGGTTCACTTTGTCTATGAATTACTGTGTTGTGTTCTAAGACCTGTCGTCAATTAAAGGTTTAGTTACATACATTCCCAAATAAACTTTCCCTACAAAGGAGGGAGCCTCTATGAATAGGAAGGTGTTGTGCCATTATTTTTCATTATTTTAGCTTACTTTTAGTATTGTTTATGTTTTAGTTATGTTGATGTGTATTTACAATTTCTTTCAAATTTCACTTACATTTCATGATTCATATGATGCAGGTCATTGTATATACCAATGATATTGTGTGTTATTGATCATGTAGTTGAGAATTAAAGTTTATTATTTGTTTTTTTTCTTTTGTGGTTGAATTTCCTTCTTTCATGTCATTTGATTCATCTTAGTTTCAGTATAAGTACAATTGTATTTCTAGGAAATCTATAGGAAAAATATTAGTATTCAATTTCTTAATTGTTTCTGAATACCTACATATGCTTTACATGATCTTTCACAAGCATGCATGCCCTGAGTTGATAATTGAATGGGCTTGTAAGTTAAACAATTTGTTGAAAATAATAAGTTATATAGAAATCCTTTAATTTTTGTTGCTGCTACTAGGGAGGTTTCAAAGGCTCAAGAAGTTTTTATTTTGTTGATCTCGATAACACAAGGGAAAGGGATTTGCATTGTAGCAATATATGACAATGCTACTTGTGATATCTCATATGAAATTATTTCTTTATAGATTAGAAGCATAATGGTGCATGAATAAATCCATAAGTTTAAGAGAACTATAACTTGATTTAGTAAAAACCACCGCAAATACTAACATAGTGGTAGGAGAACCATTGACAGGAGGAAAACAAGAAGATATAAGTTCTCTCCAATTAGTTACAGAAACAATTTTTGTTGTTTTAGAAGTTGATTATGTATGTAAAGAAATTATTTTCAATCTAGTTTAGAGATTGTGCAAATAGAGGTTTTGATTAGTGGCAATTAAATTCATGAACACCAAGAGAATCCAATCGGCGAACCAAATTAATCTACCCCTCTTGAAGAATTAGTAATTTTTGGACAACCAAGTGATTAAAGAATCAATCCTCTAAAAAATATGGTTGCTCAAGAAGGAGAAGGCTCTAATGAATTCTCATATTTAAAGTTTGATGGAACACTTCAAATGAAAAAAAATATAATACTAATTTTTCAACTTTCATGGCATGTCTAATAAATACCTAGACACTATTCTCTTTGGTTTTATTGTACTTTTTCATGGTTATGACAACTCTTTAGATGCTCACAAGGTTAAGGTGTTTCTATATCTTCTCAAAGAAGAAGCAATTCATTGGTCATGATACTTGGAGGAAATATTATCCAAACATCGGAAGAGAGTGACAAGTATTCCTAAAAATATATCAAGATTATTGCAAATCTAGAGAAGCAAGAGAAGAAATATTTAAGGTGACCCAATAATAAGATGAAAGTTTGGAGGAATATGTTGAGATATTTTTTATAATTCTTAGAGGTAAAAGAAACATGATATGGATCCATCCACTTTGAAATATTATTTTTTGACTTATTCGAGATGATTCTGTTAATATTTTAAACATGATTAGAGATAGATATTTCCCAATTATCATACGAATACATATGTCATTTGTGTATCCGATACTCAAGATTTAATGTAAAACATGGTAAGGGTCTGAGAGGTGTTGCTACCAAATTCACAAAATCAAGTAGGGGAGGAACCACCTAATCTAAAACTGGTAGTTAGTTGGTTACGTATAAGACAAACATTCTTAGTTCTTTGAGTTCACAATTGATGCATTTCATTCCAAAAAGAAGGACACTGTTATTGGGATCATGAGCGTGAAGCTGTGTAGACTACACTTTGAGCCTACAAAGGCTCTAGTTAGTAATGAGAGAAGTCAAGGTGAGTTGTGGCATAGGAGGCTGGCACACTTACACCATGGAGCACTGAGGCACTTGAGACAGGTTGTCATCAGAGTTTCGCAAGTATCAGAGGAGAAACATAACCGCTCCAAGGGTTGTGCATTGGGGAAGTACATGAAGAAACCTTTCCCAAAGAGTGAGAACAGGTATAAGGAGCCCTTGCACTTACTGCATTAGGATGTTTGTAGAATTATGAGTGTTCAATATTTTAGTGGTTACAGTTACTATTTCACCATCATTGATGACTATTCTAGGCGGACCTAGATATATTTCTTGAAGGTAAAGATAGAGGTATTTGGGAGGTTTATGGAGTTCATGACTCTCATAGAGAATGTGGAAATTAAACCCAAGAGATAGAACAATTACACTCACAAAATTGGTAATCAAACATGCAAAATTAACATCAAAAGAGACTGAAATTGGAGCATAACACTAATCTATATTGAATAAGTGTACAATAACCAAACTTGTGAATTAATAGGATGTCGTAATATATAATTACATGAGAGATTCAAATGCATAAGGATTCCATTCAAAAAGGTTAAAAAGTAGGCTTACTAAATCTAGTCAAACCCCCCATAGGTGCATAAAGCAGTTTCCAAATCCCCCAAGATGCTCACGAATTGGCTAAGTCAAGTAGGAAATCTAATGAGGGATGGAAAGAAAACTCACACGTGCTTTTATTAGGAGAAAAGGAGGGAGGGTGATGTGGGAAAAAAACAAGTCAACTACACCTAGTCTAGCTTTTCCTTTTCCCTTAATTCTCAATAAAACAGGCAACTTTTTAGAAAAATAAGATATACGCTTTGGAGGATATGGAATAAAGAAGACATGCTAAAATGGGTTTCCAATAATTTTCTCAAGTGATCCATGACTCGGTTTTGGCATGTGTTGAATTGTAGGACATGTAGAAAGCAACTAGCATATAGTAAAATCTAGGAGACTAGGTAATGAGACAACAATGATTTAATTAATGTCTAAGGTAGGTAACTATGGGTTGATTATTCTAACAGCCCCCCTTAAGCTTGAATTTATGAGTAAATATAAAAAAACTATAGGTCCTAGCAACAAGGCTTAGTCACCCTTTACATATTTCTTGTCCATACGACCAAGGAAAAAGGCAAAAACCTAGTGGGAAAATCCTCCCTTAAAGATGGATAGGAAAACAAAATTTGGAAATCTTGTCATCAATCATGCTTCACAGCATGATCAGAAATCCCTAGTAGTGATTTGAGTTTGCTGAATTCCTTCAAAAAAAAAAAATTGGTGAAGATGTGTGCTACTTGTTCTGAAGATGCAGAGAAGAACAAGATCCCATGAGTTCTTGTTCCTTGAACAAAATTTAGGATCTTTTTGGCTGCCCTCCACTGGATCTCATGAGTCTGATCCATGTATCTTGAAGCCACACTATTTTCATAAGATAAATCAGGTCGAGTTTGTGTAAGATAAAAAGATCACCCAATCAACTTCCTACACAGTGTATTATTTACCATAGGAGAAGAACTTGCTTCTTCAAGCTTAACTCCTGAAAGGAAGGGAGTCTTGCTTGGCTTGCAATCTTTCATGTTGAACTTGTTCAGCAAATCTAAGGCATACTTGGACTGATTTACTTTGATTCCATGTTCGTATTGAGCAATTTCAAGACCAAAGAAGTGGCTTAGCAATCCCAAATCTGTCATAGAAAATGCATGGTTCATTGCATCCTTCAAGGAGGCAATCTCTTTCTTTGAAGTTCCTGTAATCAGAAGGTCATCCACATACAAGAAAATAATCATCAAAGAACCATGAATCCTCTTCAAATATAAATTAGTATCAAACTTTCATCAAACAAAACTCAATGACAACAAAAAGCCATCAATCTTGGCATAACAAGCCCTGGGGGCTTGCTTGAGCCCATACAATGATTTCATTAACCTGTACACTAAATATGGATCAGAAACAAACCCTTCAGGTTTCGACATGTAAATCTCTTCAGTGAGATATCCATTTAGGAAAGCACACTTCACATCCATGTGATGTACCTCCCACTGCTTCGAAGCTACAATGGCTAAAGCTATCCTTATGGAGTGCATCTTTGCCACTGGTGCAAAGGTTTCATTGTAGTCAATACCATGTACTTGTGAGTATCCCTTGGCTACCAATATTGCCTTATATTTTAAATTTGAACCATCAACAACAAACTTAGTCTTGAAAACCCACTTACATTGAACTAGCTTCCTCCCTTGGGGGAGATCAACCAGTTCCCAAGTGTTGCTCTTCTGGAGCGAGCTGAATTATTATTTCATGGCTATTTGCCATACTGGATCATGTGCTGCATATTCATATGTCTGTGGATATGATTCAACCATCATATATCACTTCTCAACAAATAAAGTATCGTTCATACAAAGGGCACTCTCAAACTGAGATCTAGTCCTCCTAGTATCATTAGGATTTCCAGCTAGTTCCCCAGCTGTGTGAATCATATTTGCTTCCCATTTTGGTCTTGTAGGACTGTCAAGATCTGTAGTCAAATCATCATTATCAGACATATAAGAATCAACAAACTCATTAGTCTCTCCACTTACAATCAATGGATCTGGTGGTGAAGAAGACTCTCCAACTTCAACTGCTACTAAAGGATCTTCTTGGAACTGGACACTTCTTTCAATGAAACATTTGTTAGTGCTCAAGTTGATCAACTTGTACCCTTTTGAATCTTCAGAATAGCCAACAAATAGGCACTCTTGACTTTGGAGCTACAAAGCCTTTGTCTTTTCATTTGGAATTCTATCCCAATCCTTTGTGCCGAAAATACTAAACTGGGTCACATCTGGCCTGTGCCCACTAAAATATTCAAAAGAATTCATACCATCAAGATGCTTATGAGGCACCCTATTCTAGATGTAGGATTCATATTTTATAGCCTTGGCCCAAAAATTTGGTGGAAAAGTCTTAGCCTCCATCATGCAGGTTGCCATCTCCTTCAGTGACCTATTCTTTCTCTCAACAACACCATTTTTCTATGTTTTGTGAGGGATCGAATGCTGCATCTGAATACCTTCATCTTTACAATACTGAATGAAATCAGACTTGACATACTAATCACCATTGTAAAATTTGAGGATCTTGAGTTTCCTCCCAGACTAGTTTTCAACAAAGGCTTTAAAGACTTTGAAGAGGTCAAAAAATTTAGACTTATGCTTTAGGAAGTAAACCCAACAATACCTGGAAAAGCAATCTATGAAGGTCAATGCATATTTGGCTTGACTCATGGACATATGAGGAAATGGACCAGCAATGTCACTATGGATCAACTCAAGAGGTGCACAGGTTCTCTCATGACTAGCTCTCTCAAATTTGTGCTCTGGGAGTTTTCCTAGGATACAACCTTGACAGACTCCCTTGTAAAACTTGATATTTGGTAACCTTATGATCATATCTTTTTCACTCAAATCAGAAAGATACTTATAGTTAAGATGTCCAAATATTTCATGCCAAAGCTTTCTTGCCTCATTAGCATGAATCAGAAGAGTAGAGGGGTTTAAGTAGGGTAGAAAATGGGAAAACATGTATAACTTCGAAGTGTGATCAAAAACACCTTCTGCGATGACTTTACCATTCAAAATCTCAGTGATTTTGACATCATCAAGGGAGAAGATGACCTTCTTTGGAGACCTAGTGTGAGTCGTCTGAAACACTGACAAGAGATTAGAGGCAAGACCTGGAACATACAACACATTATTGAACTTAACATGGTCAATATCAATCCTTCCTTTCCCCAAACTGTCAGTGAGAGAGTCATCTCCCAAAATTATTGGCGGACCTTTCAACATGTCAAGAGAGGATAATGCCTCTTTTGTCGAAACCATATGTCTAGAAGCTCTAGAGTCTATGATGAAGCTAGGTGAGCTTGATGTTCCAGCAACAAAGGCATGTACTCTCTCTCTGTCCTCTGAATTTAATCCTCCTTCCCTCTTCTTTGAGCAATAAGGAAGGGAGATATTGTTCTCCAGGAGTTGGGTCAACATGTCAATTTGATTCTTCATACAAGAGCTCTCAAGATGATAGCCCTTACTGCAGTATGCACACTTGCTCATTTCTCCTTTGTTCTTCTTCTTCTAGAAGTTCTTCCTGGAACCTTGGGGCTCCTCTTGAGACTTTTTCTTGTCTCTCTTTTGCTCAGGTGGATTTTTAGATTTTTTCTTTCTTTTTGAATCCACCCTTGAATCTCTAGTAGCCAATTCTTGGTCTTTGGAAGGTTTGATGGTGCCTATCATCACCAACTTATGTTGTTCTTGTGTGAGGGATTCCATGAACTCTGCAAACTTAGGAATATTCTAGGGTCAAGCTATCAACTTGGTGCCATAGAAGGTTGAAACAAACACCAAATAGTCAGGGCCAAGCTTCGAGAGTATGGCAAAAACTAGTTGTTCTTTCTTATTTTTGATCCCACACTGTTTTGGCTACAAAACAAGGGCTTTAAACTTGGAAAAATAGAGTTGCAAGGATTCGAAGCTATAAGGACTCAAAGATATCAGCTCATTGTCGATTTTATGTCCTCTCGTCTCATTTGTCTTACCAAAAATCTCTACAATCTTCTACCACACTTCATTAGGTGATGTCAATCCATCAAGATGGAAGAGGAGGTTTCTTGAAATGCTTAGACAAAAAAAACCATAGGCCTCATCCCTTCGGTTGTGCCATTTGATTTTATCTATAGCTACATTGGGCTCTGCCGCAATTGCCATAGTAACCCTGTAGAGATATTTCTCTCTCAAAAATATCTCCATCTTAGCTTTCCACTAGAAGAAATTGAATGGAGTCAAGATGATCTTCTGAGATTGGTCCATAGTTCAGAAATTGTGCCATTCAGTCAGCAGAATATGCTCTCAGTCAAGATGTCGAACCTAGAATAGAAATAATAAAGGAGATAAATCAATCTACGAAGGCTTTGATACCATGTATAAATTGAACCCAAGAGATAGAACAATTACACTCACAAAATTGCTAATCAAACATGCAAAATTAACATCAAAGGAGACTAAAATTGGAGCATAACACTAATATGTATTGAATAAGTGTACAATAGCCAAACTTGTGAAGTAATAGGCTTCTGCAATGTATAATTACATGAGATATTAGAATGCATAAGGATTCCATTCGAAAAAGGTCAAAAAGTAGGCTTGCTAAATCTAGTCAAAACCCCCATAGGTGCATAAAGCAGTTTCCAACTCCACCAAGATGCTCACAAATTGGCTAATTCAAGTAGGAAAGCTAATGAGGGATGGAAAGAAAAATCATACGTGATTTTATTAGGATAAAAGGAGGGAGGATGATGTGGGAAAAAAACAAGTCAACTACACCTAGTCTAGCTTTTCCTTTTACCTTAATTCTCAATAAAACAGACAGCTTTTCAGAAATAGCAGATATGCACTTTGGAGGATCTAGAATAAATAAGACATGCTAAAATGGGTTTTCATGAATTTTCCCAAGCGCTCCATGACTCAGTTTTGGCATGTGTTGACTTCTAGGACATGTAGAAGGAAACTAGCATAGAGTGGAATCTAGGAGACTAGGTAATAAGACAAAAATGATTTAATTAATGTCTAAGGTAGGTAACTATGGGTTGATTATTATAACAAAGAAACAAATATGAAGGAAGATTCAGGTGTTGAGAACAAAAAATGGGGTTAAGTATACCTCCAACGAGTTCTTTGAGTACTTTTTAATAGAGGGGATCAAGAAGGAGCACATCGTGCCTCATACCCCACAATACAGTGGAGTGGCAGAGAGAAAGAACATGACTATTGTAGTAGAAAAAAGGGACATGATATTTGATTAGGGATTACCATTATTTGTTTAGGTCAAGGCATATAGGACCAAAATATACATTCAGAATAGGTTTCTCAACACAAATTTGGGGACAAAGACACCCGAGGAGGTCTTGACAGGCACTAGACCAGGTGTGATCCATATTTGTATTCATGATGACACTAGGAAGAAGTTGGACGCTTGTAGAGAAAAGGGGTGACTTGTTTGCTAGAGCGATACTTTGTAGGAATATAGAGTATACATTCTTGCTCAGAAGAGGATAATTTTGAGAAGGGATGTCTAGTTTAATGAGGAATGGTCCTTGTGGGGATATATGGAATTACCAGCAGAGCAACATCATGCACAGGACTTGGGGGTCAAGCTAAAGGATCCACACGTATAGGTACAAGTACAGACAAAGGGTGTAAGTTCTGGCAGTTAGAGGGATTCAGGTGGACAGGATTCTTCAATCATTGACTTAGAGGATGAGCTGTAACATGAGAAGGATATCCATCAACCGTAGCAGGTAGACACTAGGCCAAGGCCTAGATGGTTTAGGTCCACAATTCAGGATTCCAGGAAGGTGGATCCTCCATAGATATCCATGAGAAGGAGAAAACCACTAGAGAGACTTAGCTATATGGCACGACTGACAGAGTTGATTAACTATGATACTTCCAACTTCGAGGAGGCTACACAACATGATGTGTGGCAGGAGGATATGGTTAAGGAGTATGACTCGAGCATGAAAAACCAAGTATTGGAGTTTGTGTCAAGGCCATAAGGGAAAAGGGTGGTAGGATCCGGATGGATCTACAAGGTGAATCTTGCAGCAGAAGGAAGCATGGAGAAGTACAAGGCATGCTTCATGGAAAAGAGGTTTTCATAGATGGGAGGTACTGACTATGAGTACATGTTCTCCCCTGTTGTCAAGTTTATTCCATTCGAATGATTATCTCACTAGCAACTGAGATGGGTTGGCGATTCCATCATATGGGCGTCAAGACTTACTTCCTCAACATAGTGATAGAGGAAGAGGTATATATTGAGCATCCATAGGAGTTTGATGTGGAGAATAGGGAGACACATGTATGTAGGAATCATAGAGCTCTTTATGGGCTCAAGAAGACACCTCGAGCATGGTACTCGAGGCTAGATAGTTACCTATGGGAGATGGGATTTTAGAGGAGTGAGGATTACCACAACCTGTACTTCTTGACATGTGAGGTTCCTTTCATACTAGTCTTATATGTAGATGATCTATTTCCTATAGGAGATGAAAGGTTGATTGACCAATGCAAGTCCAACCTTGTAGTTGAGTTTGAGATAAAATACCTTGGGTTGATGCATTACCTTCTAGGATTGGAGGTTTGGTAGAGATACAAGTGCTTCTTCATTGGACAGGGGAAGTATGCAGTGGAGATCTTGAAAAGATTCAGGATGATTGATTGCAATCCTATGGACATACCTCTAGTTTCGAATTGGAGGAATATTGGTGCATCAGGGTCAGAAATATTTGATCCTACATTGTATCATTGACTTATCGGATCTCTTATGTATCTAGTCAAAACACAACCATACATCATATTTGTAGTCAACTCTTTGAGCCATTTCATGGTGGACCCTCGGAGAATGCATTGGACGTCTGTGAGGAACATACTTCTCTACATCATAGGTAAAATGGATTGTGGGTTGGTTTATGAGTGCACGGGGAGTGTATAGTTAGCCAGATTAACATATGTTAATTGAGTAGGATGTGTAGAGGATTGAAAGAGTAATTTAGGTTGTTTCTTCATCATTGGATCAAGGGTTATTTCTTGGTTCTGTAGGAAAAAGAAGTCAGTTGCATTGAGATTGGCAAAGGATGAGTACATGGAAAGTATTTTGGCTTCTTGTGAGGGTATGCGTCTGAGTAAGCTACTTTCATGGTTATTCGAGTGTGAGCTAGAGGATACATTAGTTCACTATGAAAATCAAAGTAGCAACAAGCTATCTATAATTTGAGTGTTCCATGACTGAGGAAAACTCATAGACATCAGGTACAAATTCTTAAGAGATTGTGTTCAGAGAGGAACCATTCGGTTGGAGCACATACAGATAAATGAGCAGGTTGTAGACATTTTTACCAAGGTACTTGGTAGACACATTTTTATAAAGTTCAAGGATAAGTTGGGATTGCTATTGAATCCCTTCCTCATTATGAGGGAGTGTTAGAAAGAAACAACAAGGAAGGTATTCTAGTATTGCATGTGTCCTTGCATGTTAGACAGACAATAAACTAAAAGAAAAATTTGTTAAAGCGATTTTCTTAATTTTTTACTTAGGAAAATACTTTAATTATTCTATTTTGATTTTGACTTAACGCAATCATTTTATTGAAGTGAAAAGTGAAATATTTAAGTTATAGTTAGTATAATCTTGACCATTGATTCTCATCGAAGGATCTGATCCATAGATCCATAGTGAGGGTTAGGGTCTTCACTTATCCATTGATTTAAAAGGATATTTGGTGGAGGATAGGTACACAGGAGAGATACAAACAAATAGAATTCAAAAAGAGGATTTTGAAGAAAAGATGGAGGAGAAGTTTCCCCACAGGTTCACTAAGCTGAGCAAGTATTGTACTGATCATGTAGAGGACCAGCGCATAGCAGAGTAAGAGTGCCATACAACTATCATACAATACCATTTGGATATGTACTATTGACGTCAGTATCTGTTTAGAGTATGTATAGCAGGCTGTACAACTGGACTGTACAATTGCATAGAGTAGTTGGTTTGTGCTACTGGGTTGTCTAGTGATTTTTTTGAGGTTTTTCTCACCGTTTTGGGTGTATTTTACCTATTGGTTGTAAAAGTTCCATATCTTGATAATATAAATTTTATATCTAACGATTGCACGAGTTTTCCCATCTTTGGTTTTTCTGGGGATTTCCATACCCAAAATATCAGTGTCTATAATTGATGTGATGTTGTGACTGTTTCTCAATATTTTATATTCTGCTACATACTAGTAAATAATTTCATGCATGGTTTTCCAGTAACAAATTAAATATACTTTTTATCCCTAGTTTAGCTTTAAAGGAAAAATTACAAATATTAATAGTGGAATAGATGTCAAGGAAGTCCCAATAGTAGAACCTCTAATTCAACAATAACAAGTTTTTATATAATGGATGGAAATGATATAACTTTGCCGATATTTACTGGAAATGGGTTAGAGGACCCTGAGCAGCATTTGTTTCTATGTGAATTTTTATGTGCAGTGCAACAAGTCCAATATGAGTCTATAAAGAAATCCCAATTGATCACACATTGATCACAACCCTTAGAGGTCATGTGCTTAATTGGTATATGAAATTCTTTGTGGTTCCAGGAGGGATTCCCCAGAAATCATTAGATCAAATTTGGATGGGACTAACAGATGAGTTTAAGAAATCTAAATTTGAATCATAATGCATTAAAGAGTTCAAATAGATCAAACAAATATTGATTGAATGTTTGGGACTTAGACCAAAGATTTAAAACTATAATGGATAAACTTAGTTTTCAGATTTCAGATGTCCAACATAAAGAATGGTTTATTGTGGCAATGTTATCACATATCTATGTTTCTTTGATGCAACTGGAGATAGTATCATAGAAAAATGCTCTTGATATTTCTATGAAGTTGGAGGCTTTACCAGTCATAGAAACTTATGTGGGGATGATGAAAATACAATCACATCTTGCCAACTTCACATTGCAACTTCAAGATATCAAGAAAGGAAAATAAGCATTGTATGATATATGGTGTACATGATGCATAATGGAGGTCCATCATAAATATTTGTGTTCAACATTCATGAACTATCTTGCATCATGCACACCATGTTGGGATTATTATTAATCCTCCCTTTGACCACATAGTCTAATAGTCTATTTTCCTAACTTATGAGGTCTTCATTAATCCATTAGTGCATAGAGGACACACCTGGTGGACATCTTCTTCTTTCTGCACCTAATAATTGCATGTGTTTAGGCGCCCCAAGAACCAATCCCTATAATTTAGGAACCCACTATGAGTGCCACTAGAATTCTCCTTCAGCTGACCTTGGTAGGTAATCAGTTATGGCCAGTTATGCTCTAGTTACCATAAGTTAGATCTTAATTAGTTATCCTAGTGCCAGTTTGTATAATTGAATGGATTGTTGGTGCCTTTGTTCAAATATCCTCATCAATTAACTGATTGTAGACTAAGTTAGTTATCCGGAGTTGTATTAGTGAGCTCCAGTGGTGATTTTCCCACACTCGGTTAGCTCTAGAGTCAGTCAAGTTAGTATATTCAAATCCTATATTAGTCATTTGAATTCTTGTATATGTATAATAATTGTAATACATATTAATTACTAATTCATGAATATAATCATATTATTCAAATTTTGTCTCTATGTGTGTACAATTTTTCCATCAGTAATTGATCAATCTATGCTAAATTATTCTCTCCCTTATGCAGCCTTCTCTTCTCATTTGAATTCATGCAAGCTAATGATCCCATGCTTCATTGAATTTAAAACACCAAATCTAATAAATACACAAGGGATGCCTTGGTGTAGAATTTTCTAGACTAGAAGACATTGGTTGGAAGAATGCTCATATTTACAAAAAAATAGTAAGTGCACCAGACATCCCATATTGTAAATTTCGTCGATCAATGGGAAACGATGAGAAATATTGTAGAGAATATGATTTTCTATAGGAGAATACATTCAACACATACCTAATGAAAAATGATATACAAATGCAAGCCGAGCGAGATTAGGAACAATACCAGTAGGCATAATACCATCAACCTAGGGGGGTGTAATTTTTGGAGGTCTAGGACGAGGACAAGGATTTTGTTGCGGAAGAGGCCAATTAATATTTTACAATTGTGATCAGCCTGGACATTTTTCCATAAATTGCACTAATCGCTTATCAACATGTTTGTATTGCAAAGCATTGGATGATATTGTTGAAGAATGTCCATAGTAGATTGATAAGTGGCATGATAGAAACATGGGAAACCAAAAACCACCTCATAGTGATAATCCAAAAATACATAAGAATTATACTTAACCAAGGAAGCCTAATATTGTTGCCGTGGAAAGAAAAGGTTATGCATCTAGAGGAGATCAAGAACCACCATACCAACAATTGAAAGTGCAACTAGCACAACATGATAAGGTGTCATTTGATATCCAGAAAGAAAAGGAAGTATACTTTGATTGTCGACATGAGTTCATCGATAGAAATAAAGAATTGGCTTCTATGGTTGTACTGAATGAAGGACCAATATTGGAAATGCCTCAAAGATTCAAACAACTATTTCAAAACAAACCCACATAAAAGGTTAGTAAATTGAAAGAATTACATAAATGTTGTTTAGAATTAATATAAGTTAAATATGTTATAGAAGAACTAACCACTTTAATTGAAGGACCTCACATAGACGTGCGACCAGAAAAAAGACTTAATCACATTGGGAAAATATTGAAAATTGGTCGCGATCTAAGGATGAATTCCTAGCTAGGTGATTACGATATGGATTATATTATTCTGGATTTAGGTTCAGATGTTAATATTCTTACTAGAAAAACATTTAAAAGTATGGGAAATCCAAGATTAGTATGATCTCTTGTTCTTCTAAGATAAGCCAATCAGTCGAAGGTTTTACCTATTGGTCGACCAACACAATTTCCTGTCGAGATAGAAGGAATTTGGAATTAAGTATATTTTGAGGTGATAAATATTGTCAATGATACAAATATGTATCCCACATTTCTGTGGATGGACTGGGCTATTGGAAATCAAACTATTATCAATTTCAAGAAGAGGATATTAATGTTTGAGGATGTAGAGCTAAGGGTGGTCGCACCAATTGATCCTATGGAAGGCCATAGGTATGTCGAGTAAGTAAGTAATGAAGGATAATATAGGTATATGGACCATATATACAATATTAATTTTGTGATGGACGATTATGTGAATCTGACGCTCAATGGAAAACTAATTTGGTGAAGTATTAGTTCATGTTCATTGGACCAGGAAAAGCTTTGTAAAAATGGCAGAACCGAATACGTGAAGTATATATGTAGAAATGCACAAGAATTACAAAGTATGTGCAATGGGTAGGTACTGAGGTATGTGATCTACCTACCTATGAGGGTTTACCTATCCTAGAATATTTTCTTAAAGAGTTTTAAGAGAAAGTATCTAAACCTCAACAATTGTTAGACCTGGATTTTTCATTGAAGGCTAAACCTTCAAGATGGTTTGTTGTGCATAAGTATACTATTTTAGAATGGCCTCAATGACAAATATTGTTGGAAGTCTGATTTGGAGAAAATTTTCTCAATATTGGTCCAAAATATAAAATACTGACTAATCCTCTCGATCATATTGATCATTGTTGCACAACATGGGAGACATCACTGTGACATGAATGGGTCCATTATTTCAAACACACTTTAGATATGATACCAAGAAACTAGTATACATTGGTTGCACTGCAACAAGGAACAAGTGAGAATAAATATCTAGATGCCAATTTCACACATAAGTTTGATTTTGTTGTTGGAAATCCTTCAATTGATGCTCCTCTGCAAGTAATTAGAACTAAGATATTTGAAGATATGCCTTTGTCGATGACAACTTTCCATCAAAGCAATGGAACAGTCTAGCATTGGATGGAGTGCTACAATATGACATGTGAAGATGACGATGATGATACATGTTACATAAATATCCCCGAGTATGGAGGTAGTTGCATAGTGGAAGAATTAGGTATATCAAGTGACAAGTTTCTGAATCCTTTGAAAATAAAGAAAGTAAATATTAGTTCTTTAGAGAATGCAGAATCTACCAATATTGGATACTGCTGGGATGATGACACCGTAGAAAAAATTATATCCCTATTACATGAGTTTCAGGATCTATTCCCCATTAAATTTTCATAAATGAATGGAATTGTTGGAGATCTAGGAGAAATGAAAATTCCATTGAATCTCGGTGCAAAACCTATCAAATAGAAACCACACAAACTTAATCCAACGTACAAGGAAAAATCAAGGAAACGTTAGCAAGAATGTTAGATACAAGAATTATAAAACTTGTTGAAGAATCTAAATAGATTAGTCATTCGGTAACGCAAGACAAGAAAACTACTGAAATTCGTATCTACGTCGACTTGAGAAAGCTGAATGATGCCTACTTGCATGATCCATTTCTGACCTTGTTTATAGATTAATTATTGGAGAGAGTTGAAGGGAAATAAATATATTCATTTACTAATGGATTCTCAGGTTACCATCATATCAGTATTACAAAGGAAGATTAAAAAAAAACAAACTTTGAGATGGAATACGGATGTTTCCACTATATGGTAATTCCTTCTGGACTCAAGAATGCTCCTACAATTTTTTCTAGAATAGTTGTATTTTATTTTAAAGACATCATCCATAAATTTCATGAGGTATAGTTTGATGATTGGACGATATTAGGGATAGTAAAATATCACATTGAGAGTCTTAGAATGATGTTCTACTGGTGTTAACGGTTCCATATTTCCCCTAATTTTAAGAATTGCATTTTTTGTTCCCCTTTTGTAATCTTACTGGGTCATGTGGTTGTTGTACTCATGATTTCCATTAGACCAAAGCCCATAGGTATTAATCTTTGCAGCAATTTCCATATTTAGGATCTCTGGAGGTGATTAGTCCATGTCACAAAACTCAAAGGGAGCGTTGAACCCAATTTCCAACAATCGCTCCCCCAACAAAAATTGAGTGAGTTTTGAACACTTGACCTATTGTTTTGATACCATTTGTTGGACTCACAATTATTGTTATAACAAAACCCACAAGTATTAATCTCCACCACAATTTCCAGAGTTAGGATCTCAAGAGGTGATTAGTCCATGTCACAAAAATAACGGGGAGCGTTGAACCCAATGTTCAGTAGTGGTTTGTCGATATGGAATACTAATGGATCCTACAAATATCATGATTATTGTTTACATACCACCACCCTCGACAGTTAAACAACTAAGAACTACATTAGGTCATATGGAGTATTACAAAAATTTCATCAGAGGATACGTAGATGTTACAACCCCTATAGATAATTTTTTGAAGAGGGATATCAAGTTTCAATGGAATGAGCAATGCTAAGAGAGACTGGATATCCTTAAGAATAAGGTGCTTACAACACCTATATTGGTCTTTTCCATATTGGAAAAAATAATTTAATGTGCATGTCGATGCATCATCTATTGCATGTGAAGGTTCTATTAATCATCAAACTTCATTTTCTAGTAGAAAATTGTCAACAATAGAAAATGACTATACCATGAAAGAAAGGGAAGGACTCACTATGGTATACACTTAAAAAATTGCGACATTATTTGCTGGGAGGACACTTCAATATGTATACAGATCACTCTCCATTCAAATACCTGGTTAATAATCCAATGTATGGATCACGGGGACTTCACTTAGTGAACCTCTCACATAGCACATGCAATCGTGGGATATTAAAGAATAACTTTAATTTCCATAGATATTGACCCAAACTCTTTTTGTTGAAACCCCCTCCCAATACTTAAAACCTCATCCCCACCCCTTTTTATACCTCAATCCGTATAGACCACCCTACCCACCCCCACCTTAAACCCCTCATTCCCCCCAATACCTCCAATATATTGGTTCAATTTTTGATAATTTTAAAACCCACAATATGAACTAACGTGATAGGATATTGGTCAACAAGTGAAGCCCCCGTGGTATGGAGGGGATATTTGTTGATGGATTATCCTCTTCCAACAATTTGTCTTTGAGATGATTGTCAAACTGGGTCGACTAAATTTAGTACCGAACCATTTGTCGAGGCTAGAAAGTGGAGAAGATCCAGGTAATTTCAAAGATAGTCTTCCTGACGCATAACTATTTGCATTCAAGATGTTTGATTATAACTATAGATTTATTAAACATCTCTTAAGTACTATAGGATATGCACCAGAAGGATTCAATACAACTCAGAAGAAACAATTAGTTGTAAAAGTTGCATATTTCTAGTTGATCATTGGACAATTATACAAGATGGGACTAGATGAAATCCTTTGTCGATGTGTTTTGGAACATGAGATACTCATGGTATGGTATGAAGCACTTGTTGCTGTCATACAAGGAAATTATATAGGAAAAGAAATAATGTGCAAGATACTACAAGCCAAATTGTGGTGGACTACTTTGCATGCAGACGCTAGAGATTATTGTCACAACTGTGATATTTGAAAAAGGATTGGAGAACCATCATGATGATATAAGATGGAGCTAGTACCATAGGTGACTTTACAGGAATTTGAAAAAAATGGATATTGATTTTTTCAGTCCTATCAATCCACTAGGAAAAAGAATAGGTGCATGTTATATAATCATTGCGACAAACATTTTGATAAGATGGGATGAAGAAGCATCGATAAAGGATTGTATGCTTGAATATTTTCATAAGTGATAAAGGAACACATTTTGTGAATGAGTTGTTTGACAAATTAATTGATGAATTCCAGATTCAGCACCAGAAGACAACACCATATTTCCCATAAGTGAATGGTGTTGTCGAAGCATTGAATAAGATCTTGGAAAATGCATTGAAAAAAATATGTAACGTTCAAAGATATGATTGAGATGAGAATATACATGTAGTACCATAGGATTATCACATAACTTGAAAAAATTTGACAAGCCAGACTCCATTTAGATAGGTTTATGGAAAGGAAGTTATCATACCTCTAAAATATATTGTACATAATCTAAGGATAGTCATGATTACTGAAATGACGGATGTTGGTGCTGTCGAAGAAATATTGTTGCATCTAGTATAATTATAAGAGGATCAATTTGTCATAGGTTATCATCAGAATATTGAGAAGTAGCAACGAAAATTTTGGCACAACATCCATACTAAGTATAAGCAGTTTTAGGTTGGAGGTCTTGTTCACCTATATGACTACGTTTTTTAAGAATCTTAGAACACATTGGCTTGGACCATATGTTTTCATTCATATCACTGAGGGAGGTGAATTTCAATTGCAAAAGTTATATGGTACACCCTTCAAGGAGTTAGTGAAAGGAAGTCGGTTATAACCTTATCAGGATAGCCTCACTTTGGTTGACTGATAATTGAACAAGTCAAAAACAAAAAAGTTTATGAGTGTTTTTGTCACAAGTTTATGAGTGTTTTTGTCATAATATTATGGGTTTTCAAAAGGAAAAATTGTTGTCATGGACTATATGTCTATCGCAATAGAAAAATTTTGGTCGCGGAATATATGTCTGTTGCAAGAGAAAAATTGTGGTCACAGACTTTATGTATGTCGTAGGAGAATAATTGATGTCCCATGATGGATTTTGGTTGCAATTGATAGTTGGATGAAAGTTAATTTAAGGTAACGAAATATTTTGGCAACATGTTTTTTGGTCACATCTATCTTTAATGTTAGAAACAAGACTACAGAGAAATAACAGATATAAAATTAAATCATTAAACAAGATGCAAAAAACAAATTAAACACATTATAGAGAGACATAGATATAACGTGGTTCACCCAAATGATTGTCTACATACACACAAAAATTTCCAGTCCTTTTATTACCATCCAAAAAGATGAAAAGATACAACCTACAACAAACTAGTTGGCCTTCCTCTTCACACTCTCATAGTCTCTCTCACACAATCACAGAGATTATTTACAATGCTACAATGCAATACACAACCGTGTTACAATTCTCTCTTTTATAGGGGAAATACCATGGGAAAATACTACGGTTAACCCAATACCATGGATTCGCAAAACTATTGACCAACAAACATCCCAAACTTGGGGAACGAGTGTATAGTAAACATGGGGTACAAACACAACTGAATAACATCTATGAACCTAGAATATCAGAATCCACAACCAACAATTAATGGACAATAAATATCATGGGACTTACAGGAGAAGTGATGATTTGGTTGGTGATTTCCTTGACATGATTATAATATTGCTCGAAAGGAAATTAAAATCTAAAAGAAACATACTCTCTTCTTGATCTGTTGGATCTCAACTTATGTGCATTAAAAGTTTAATAAATGTGTTTAATTAGTTTAGTTAATTCCTAGAATAACATTAACATCAATTGAATGCTTAGAAATATAAATGAACAACAAACTGAGATGGGAATGAGAAAACAAAAATTAGAACAACAAAACTAGTAAACAGATGTAAAAAGAAACAGAGAAACAGAGAGTCACAAACAGAAGTTGATAACGGAGTTCACCCCCTTCACTGGGCTACATCTCCGGGTCCCTCTCCACTGGGTACCGATCCAATTAATCTCTTTAAAATGGTACAAAAAAAATGGTTATGGGATCAACTTTAGCAACTGTAAACAGAATGTTGTACAAAGTCTTTAAGACCTCTCTTCTGGAAATTACAATTAGCCTTCGAAGGGCAAAGAAAGCTTAAGATATAATGGAGAATAGTCGACTTCAAAAAGAAACAACATCTAGATGTTTCACAGCGAAGCTCTCCAAGCTTCTCATAACAGAAAACAAAACTTTGTGCTCTAACAATCTGAGTCTCTCCCTTCTGTCCCCTTAATGTGGCCAGAAATCCTCTATTTAAGCATTTTAGTGAGAGGATAAGTAACAGATTTAACTCATCAGCTATCATCATAGCTGTTATCTTATTTATTATCGTTACAACCATATGCTAAAATTGAACCATGCCATCCCGCCAAATCACTGCCCAAGCGCTATGTTACCACGACGTTCCAGATCCCCGAAACATTGTAACCAACTCCATGCACATATGTTGACTCACAACACATTGCAATAACTTGCAACTGGGAAATGCCACATGTAACATAACCATTTGATGTCACCACCAACTCCACAAAAGTCACCACATATGAGGACTTCGCCATATACCTGATCCGCTGTCGCAGCATATGAGGTCTTCGCCATATACCCGATCTGTTGTTGTAGTATACAAATGTCACAGGATGTGAGTAACCTCCACGAACCATTTGATGTTCAACTTGACGGTGCGCAAACTACGTAGCCCATGCTACAACTACGCAACTCATGTGCAAACTGCGACGCGCGGCCCATGCGATAAGTGCACACCATGCAATAACTGCGCGGCTCATGCACAAATTGCACTGTGTGGGTTGTGCCACAAATTTTAAGGGATGGTCACATATAATGTTTAGCATATGAGTTAAAACCATAGATTAATAACTACTGTACCATATTGGATCAGTGTAATTTAAAGATGAATAATCCTCCAGATCACTTCTCCTGCAAAATCATGGAAGAGATGGAAAAATAATATGGAAGCAGATATGGACTCAAAATTTGTGTCCAAATATCTCTACCTTCCTTTGGTTGGCTTCTAAAGGCCTAGCAATGAATTCAGAACAAATCAAGAAACAGGGCTTGAAATCCCTTCAAGATATCCTTTATGTGCTCAAGACAAGAAAACCCTTAACCATATTCTCAATATGTGCCTTTTCTCTTCCTTGATATGGGATCAAGGAACCACTACACTTAGAACTTGTGGAATATAGAGAGAATGCCTTTTATCTACCTTGAATTGTGTATATTTACTTCCCTCAAGAACAGAATCTTGAATATTATTTGGAAACTTCTTATTGTATTCATCCTTTGGAAAATATTAAAAGAGATGGATCCTGAAATATTCTAGGACCCATAATTGACCAAGGGCTATATATGGATTCAAATAAGGAAATACATCTTGCAAATGATCAACGTCTCACCTCAGCTAGAAGAACATAGACAGTGTTGAGAATCAAAGAATCCCATCTTGTCCACCTTTCTTCCACATGTTTTGATATACCACCCTCAATCTCTACTCCATGCAGTTGGTATCCCCATCCAATAGTTTTCTTGAAGCTCAATTTTGAAGAATCCTTGAAACGTAGTTCCCATTCCTGTCTAGAAAAGGTAGAGTCTTCTGATACAATGCTAGAATGATTATTTGGGCTTATGCCAGTGAGATAGTAACAACCCCAAATAATTACAAGCCCTTATTCAAGGCATCCTCATTTCTTCTCGACAAGGATTCACAAAACATATCATGGAAGGAGACTCTCAACTCATCATTCATTTGCTTAAAAAAATAATGTAAGTTTATCATACCATCAAGATATCTAGTAATTGGAGGATAGAGGCTAAAATCAAGAAACTAGCTGGAATTATTGAAAATATCACTTGTTGAGCAGCCCTCACTCCTTCGTATATTTGAAAATCAACCAAAAATAAGGAAGAACACCTAACAAACAATATATTTGATCAACTAAGCGATATGCTTGATTCAGATTGGCCAATAGTTGAAGCCAATGACCTTGTTCAATATTGTAGTGATTTCAAAAATTGAGACCTTCGGTTCTGGATCTGGGTGTTTAATTTGGAGCATTGCAGCATCCCTATGGATGATAGATAAGATGGGACACTTGGACCACTGTTGCGACAACTAGCAAACCCGATTGGACATTTTTTGTGATGCATTATTAGGAGGAAATGTGTATATAGATGTGGGGATTTAACAAGTTTTGCGTCGAGGTGATGTTTTATCACATGTATTTGATGGATAAGAAATAATGTCAAAATTATCAGTGATGATGGCATGGAAACTTGTTTATTTCCATGGAGTTCTTGATGATAATGAATAAGTGGGTGCAGAGGAATTATGACGTGAAATATCCCTCGCCTGGATATCATTTGGCCATAGCATGCTTGGGTACTTGCGAAAATATCATGAGTAGTTGAAAATGGTATGGTGGTTCTAGATATAAAGTATGGGCTTTGTAAAAGATATTATATTTATGTGTTAGAGAGAGGTGAACTACAAACCTATGGAAGCTTCATTCTCAATGATGTATTGTTGTAGAATTGCCATTGAGCTTTGATTTTAGCATGTGTTAATTATTTGTAAGATGATTTTGACAAAGGAATGGAGGGTTGTGAAATGTCATAGGTATTTTTATTTATGTAGCTGCAATCGAGCATAACATGTTACAGAAGATTGTAGCCTAGATTTGATGGGGATGTGGTGGCATGACTTGGTTGCATAATTTGTAGAGTTGCAGAATCACCATAACATGCTATGGAAGGTGGTAATGATGTGACCATGCCATGTTGTAGATGATTCTCAGAAGCTATGATTTTCTTGTTGAATTTGGGTGTAGAGGAATGATGACATGAAATATCCCTCTCCTAGATATCGTTCGGTCATATCATGTTCCAGTAGTTGCAGATATATCATGAGTAGTTGCAAACAATATTGTTGTTCTAGATCTAAAGTATAGGATTGCTAAGAGGGCATATATGTTTCTATTAGAGAGACACAACCAGAAAACTCACAAAATATGCATTATATGTGATGTTTTGTTGAGGAACACACATTTGAACTTTTATTTTAGCATGAGTTATTTAGTTGTGAGAATATTTTGATTAAGGGATAGAAGGTTGCAAAATGTCCTAGGAAGTTTTATTCAAGTGACTCCATTTTGGGGTAACATGTTTCAAAAGAGTTCATTCTTGATTTGATGGAGATATGGTGGAATTACTTGGTTGGGGAATGGCTATTATCATGAAGCTTTGTAGAGTTGCAGAACCACCATAACATGTTGTGGAAGGTGGTAGAGATGTGATCGTTCCATGTTGCGAATGATTCCCATGAGTTGTGATTGTTCTTGTGAAAAGTGGAAAAATGTTTATGAGATATTGTGAAAATTGGTATTTTGCACCCAAATTATGTGGAAATTGAACCCAAGTAGTATAACAATTACACTCATAAAATTGCTAATCAAACATGCAAAATTTTACAAAAAGGAGAATGAAATTGGAGCATAACACAATCCTATATTCAATAAGTGTACAACATCCAACCTAATCAAGTAATAGTCTGTCAAAATATATAATTACATCATATATTCCAAAGCATAAGGATGCTATTCGAATTGGACAAAAAGAAGGCTTACTAAACTAGTCAAAATCCCCCATAGGTGCATAAAACACTTTCCTAATCTATCAAGATGCTCACGAATTGGTTGAATGAGTTGTATCAGTTGATAGGTGATGGGAAGGGATTATATCCATGCTTTTATATGGATAAAAATAATGAGTATAGTTAAGGAAAAAAACAAAGAAGTTACTCCTAGATTAGCTTTTACCTTTTTTCCTTAAAACTGCTAAAAGCAAGGCAACTTTTAGAAAAAGAATAAATGTGCTTTTTCTATTCTAGAAACACTACATAATTGTCAAAATATTTCCTATGATGTTTGTAAAGTGCTCTTTCAGCCAGTTTTAGCATTTGTTTACTTCTAGGTGCTAGTAGATGCCAACTAGCATAGTAAGGAATCTAGGAATCTAGGAATAAGAAAAAAATGATTAATTAATGTCAAATATGGGTAACTATGGGTTTGATTATTCTAAGAACCCACCTGAAGCCTGAATTTATGTAAAATATTAAAAATATATAGGTCCTACCAACAATTCTTAGTCACCCTTTACATACTTCTTATCCATACAACCAAGCAAAGAGGAAAAAACCCAGTGGGAAAATCCTCCCTTAAACATGGACATAAAGAAAAATTTGGAAAAATTTGTTATCAATCATTTTTCACCACATGATCAACAATCCCCAGTAGTGATTTGAGATTAATGAAGTTATTTTCACAAAACACCTTGGCGAAGATGTCTTCTAATTTCTCTGACGATGTGTAGTAGAGTAGAGCAATGGTACCATCATGCACAAGCTCTTTGTTATAGTGCATATGGATCTCAATGTGCCTGGTTAGTTGTCTTTGAAATCGATCAGTAGAGGGTCAAATGGTTCTTTGATTTTCACAAGAGATGATAGTGGAAGTTTGAGATTCGATCCCACATTCTCCAAGTATCCCCTACAACCACAAACATTGAGTAGCTGCATTCACAACTCCTCTATACTCTTCCTTTGTAGATGAGAGTGCTATGGCACTCAACTTCTTAGTTGAATAGCTGATTGGTCAATCTGTAATCATAAAAGAAATACTGAAGTATACTTTCTATCTTTGTTTTCACTTTCCCAATCATTGTTAGTAAATACAACTAGCTCTATGTCATATTTTCCTACATAGAAAATCCCAAGAGTTCTTGTTCCTTGAACAAAGTTTAGGATCCTCTTGGATTTCCTCCAATAGATCTCATGAGGCTGATCCATGTGTGTGGAAGTCACACTAACTGCATAACATATGTTAGGTCAAGTATGTGTAAGATAAATAAAACACCCAATCAACTGCCTATACAGTGTATTATTTGCCTAAGGAGAAGAACCTGCTTCCTCAAGCTTAACTTTAGAAAGGAATGGATTCTTTCTCGAATTTCAATCCTTCATGTTTAACTTGTTGAGAAGATATGATGCATACTTGGACTGATGAAATTTTATTCCATGTTGGGATTGGGAAATTTAGAGACCCAAGAATCGGCTCAACAATCCCAAATCTGTCATGGAAAAGGCATGGTTCATTGCATCCTTCAAGGAGGAAATGTATTTCCTTGAACTTATTGTTATGAATGGGTCATCCACATACAAAAAAAAAAATCAATAAATAACCACAAATCAGCTTCAATTCAGATTAGATTTGCATCGAACAAAATTCTGTGACAACAAAAATCCATCAATCTTGGCATACCAAGCCCTGGGGGCTTGCTTTAGCCCTTAAAATGATTTATTTAACCCATAAAATAAAGATGGATTATAAAAAAAAGATTCTTTTTTTGCATATAAATCTCTTCATTCAGATCTCCATGTTGAAAGGAACACTTCATATCCATGTGATGCATCTCCCATTGCCTTGAAGTTGCAATGGTTGAAGCTAGCCTTATGGAGTCCATCTTTGCCATTGGTGCAAATTTCTCATTGTAATCAATAACTTGAAATTGGGAGTAGCCCTTAGCTACCAATATTTCCTTTCAAAGGTGAACCATCAGAAGCAAATTTAGTTTTATAAACCCACTTACAATTTACTAGCTCTCTCCCTCGAGGAAGATCAACTAGTTCCCATGTGTTGTTCTTATGGAGCAAGGTGTATTCTTCCTTCATGTTTGTTTTACATATTGGATCATCTAATGCTTCTTCACAAGTCTGAGGGTCATATTCAACCATTAAATAGCACTTCTCAGCAAATATTGGATATTTCACACAGGGCACTCTCAAATTGAGATCTAGTCCTCCTAGTGTCATTAGGATTCCCAACTAGTTCCCCAGCTCCATGAATGATCCTTTCTTCCAATTTTGGTCTTATAGGACTATTAGGATATGAAATTAAATCATCATTATCAGACATATCATAAGCATCAAACTCATTATCTTATTCACTTACATTCAGTGGTGGTGGTGATGGAGAAGACTCTCCAATTTATGTTACTGGTAAAGGCTCTATTAAAACTGAACACTCCTTTCAATGAAATATTTTTGAGTGCTGAAGTTGCTAAAATTGTACCCTTTTGAATCTTTAGAATACCCAACAAATAGGCACTCTTGTATTTGGGGCTACAAAGCCTTCCTCTTTTCGGTTGGAATTCTAGCCCAAGCCTTTGAGCCAAAAATCCTGAAATGGGTCACATATGGATTGTGCCCACTCCAAGATTTGAAATGAATGTTTCCATCAAGTTCCTTGTGTGGAACCCTATTATGCATGTAGGATGCACAGTTTATAGCTTCAACCCAAAAATTTGGTCGCAAAGTTCTAGAATCCATCATGCAAGTTTCCATCTCCTTGAGTGATCTATTCTTCGTCTCAACAACACCATTTTGTTGAGGCATGTAGGGAATACAATTTTTCTCTATAAATTCCGTAGTATTCTTGATGATGCTTCCTGATTCGGAATCAAAACGTCAAATTACGAAATCACTTCTGCAGAATTTTCAGAAAAACCCTACATTAACCCACCTCATCGCACAAACTTACAAACTGGAATAGAATGTTGCATATAGATACATGCATATTCACAATAATGGATGAAATCATATTTGACATACTCTCCACCATTATCAAATCTAAGGATCTTGAGTTTCCTCCTAGACTGCTTTGTAACCAAGGCTCGAAAGACCTTGAAGAGGTCAAAAAAATCAAATTTATGCTTTACGAAGTAGACCCAACAATATCTCGAAAAGTCATCTATCAAGGTAAGTGCATATTTGGATTGAATCATGGATATATGAGGGGATGTACCATCAATGTCATTGTGTATTAACTCAATGGGTGCAGAGGTTGTATGATGACTAGCTCTCTCATACTTGTGCTCTTGGTGTTTTCCTAGGATGCAACCATGGAAGACTCCTTTAGAAAACCCGATCTTTGGTAACTCTATGACCATATATTTGTCACTCAAATATGAAATAATATTATAATTAAGATGGCCAAATATCTCATGCCAAATATTGCTATCTTCATTAGCATGAGTGATAAGAGAAGAGGGGTTTGAGTAAGGTAGGAAATTGGAAAACTTGTATACCTTTGGATTGTAATACACAACACCTTTTGCTATGACTTTACCATTCAAAATATCTGAGATTTCAACTTCATTGGGAGAGAATATGACTTTCTTTGGAGACCTAGTTTGGGTCATCTGATATACTAACAAGAGGTTAGCATCAAGACCTGGGACATACAACACTTTATTAAAAGAACCATGGTCAAGATCAATCCTGCCCTTCCCAAAAATATCAGTAACAGAGTCATCTCACAAAACATTTTTTGGACCTTTTGAATTGTCAAGAGAGTATAAAGTATCCCTTGTCAAAATCATATGTATAGAAGCTCTAGAATCAATGATGAAGGTAGATGACCTTGAATTGCTAGAAACCAAGCCATGTACCCTCTCCTTGTCTTCTGAATTTTATCCTCATTCCCTCTTTATTGTGCATTAAAGAAGGGAGATGTTGTTCTTCACCAGGATTTGGGTCAACATGTCAATTTTCTTTTTCATAAAAGAGCTATTAGGATGATATCCCTTACTACAATATGCACACTTTCTCATTTATCCTGTATTCTTGTTCTTTTGGAATTTCTTCTTGAAGCCTGAGGGCTCCTCTAGAGTCTTTGACTTGTCTCTCTTTTTTTGAGGTGGGATTTTGGATTTCTTCTTTCCCTTTGAATCCACCGTCGAATCTCCAGCAACCAAATCTTGGTCTTTGGAAGGTTTGATGGTTCCCATAATTACCGATTTATCTTGCTCCTAGGTGATGGATTACATGAACTCAACAAGCTTTGGAATCTTCCAGGATTGTTCTGTCAATTTGGGGCCACAGAAGGCCGAAACAAACACTGAGTAGTTATGACCAATATTTTAAAGTATGGTCAAGACTAGTTTCGTATCCTTCTTTTCAATTCCACATTGTTTTAACTGCAAAACTAGGGCCTTAAACTTGGAAAAGTAGAGTTGCAATGATTTGAAGCTACTGGGACTCAATGAGATCAAATCATTCTCAAGTTGATGTCCTCTCATCTCATCTGTATTTCAAAAAATCTCTTCAAGCTTCTCCCAAACCTCATTTGGTGATTTCATTGCATCAAGATGGAAGAGGAGGTCTCTTGAAATGCTCAAATACAAAAGACGATAGGCCCCGTCCTTCCTATTGTGCCATTTAATTTTCTCTCCACCTTCATTGGGTTCTGCCTTAGTTGAAAGGGTAACCATCTAGAGACCTTTCTCTCTAAAAAAAAATATCCATCTCAACTTTTCATTTGAGAAATTGAATGGAGTCAAGATGATCCTTTGAGATTGGTCGATATCTCAACAATTGTGCCCTTCAGTCAGCAGAAACCACTCCCAGTTAGTGATTTCAAACTTGAAATAGAAATATGGAAGGAGAGAAATTGATCCACAAAGGATTTGATACCATGTGTAAATTGAACCCAGGAATTAGAACAATTACACTCACAAAATTGCTAATCAAGCATGCAAAATTCCACAAAAAAAAGATTGAAATTGGAGCATAACACAATCTTGTATTGAATAAGTGAACAAAGTCCAATCCATCAAGTAATAGGCTATCCAAATGTATAATTACATCAGATATTTGAAAGCATAAGGATTCTATTCGAATTGGACAAAAAGAAGGCTTACTTAACTAGTCAAAATCCCCCATAGGTGCATAAAACACTTTCCTAATCTGTCAAACTACATGTGAATTGGAAGAATAAGTTGTATCATATGATAAGTGATGGAAATATATCAGATCCATGCTTTTGGATGGATAAAAATGAATATTTTTACAGCAAAAAACAAGGTAGTTACTCCTAGACTAGCTTTTCCCTTTTTGCCTTAAAACTGCTAAAAGCAAGGAAGCTTTCAGAAAAAAGAGAACTCCACTTTTGATATTTTGGAAATACTGCATGGTTGTCAGAATATTTCCCAGGATGTTTCTAAAGCACTCATTGAGCCAGTTTTAGCATTTGTTGACTTCGAGCTGCTAGTAGACGCCAACTGGCATACTAAGGAATCTAGGAATCTAGGAATAAGACAAAAATGATTAATTAATGTCAAATATGGGTAACTATGGGTTTGATTATTATAACAAAGTTATGAATATATAAAGCACTTTGATGTTTGTGAAATGAGGGATTTAGTGGAATATTGTGATTGGTTACAAGTGGTATGGTAGACTAACACTCGGTGTGGTAGAACTAGTGCATCTTGCTTCTAGTTGTGGATAATGAAGATTTATTTCATATTTAGATAAATATTCATTAGCGTGATTATTAATCCTAGTCAACATGGTGGTTTCACTATTCTTTTTATGGTTGGTCTATTTTGGAAGGTTGTGGATATAGTTTATGGCCAACAATTTTGAGCACTCAATGAGCGATTATGAGGACATCTCGATAGTGTGATTCATGCACTGAGTTAGTGGATATATAATTAGATTAGGATAGCTAAAGGACAGGTGTATTTTTTATAGAATATTGGTTAGGTTTATCCACGTATACAACATTCATTCCTAGTAGTGTTGGAGGTTTCCTAGGATAGCATCCATGGCATTCGAGTAAGATCAATTGATTTCTATAAGGAGATCCATGCTTCAACTCCTCGAGGAGGAGTTCATGATGAACAAGATATTGTCTCAGGTAAATAGTGTAGCTTTTTCCTACCCTAATGGCATGTTTTCTTGGCTAGTACTTATTAAATTTTGTTTAAACTAGCAACTATGGGAACTTGATTCTATTTTTGGCCTCTATCCAACCAAGTGACTTCTATATGGATTTTTGATAATTAATATAATATATATAGCTTTAAAAAAAAGACAGACTTCTATGATATATCATGGTAAAAAAAAAATTATAACATAAGTCATGATCAACTGATCATTTATTTACTACATACAAAAATGCTTAAGATTGGATATACAAGAATACAAGACATTCGTTTAACAAGAAAACCACATTAGTCATTCATGCAACAAGGAAAAACATCTAATCCTAAATGTATTAGCCCTATTTAACATGACACCCATCAAAGGGAGTTTCAAGACACTGATATGTATTATATACATGTTTGAATGTAATAGTTGTAACTAAGTTGATATTATGTTGGAAAATGAATTTAATTTATCAGATTTTCTTAAGTATAATTAAAGTTTAAATATATAATTTTTTTTCTTTAATGCTTTGGTATGAAAACCTGTGTCAGTTTTCTAGTACTCGAAGTATGTTTTGGACTACTGAATAGAGTCCATCATCAGGAGGATTTGTGAGAGGATTGGAGGAAACATATTCTATAAAAATTAATGGAATATTGTTGGTTAACCAAGGATTTCCAGAGTCTATCCACTAATCTCTTTCTCTCTTAATTTTCGGATGAGAGGTTTCCAAACTTCACTAATAATCAGACCATCATCTCTATTAAAATTTTTAGGGTGCTTTTCATGTTCCACTGCCTCTCAAATGTGTCTCTTAATGTAATGATATTCAATGGCTATGAATTTGGCTTGTTCAATGCACATGTAATGTTTGTTCTGGATGGAGTGTTTAGCCACTGAGAGCTTTTTGTTTTGTTATGCCTTATGTTCGAACAATGCTCTTTTAATCTCACCTTTATGGAACGATTAGTCTCACCAATGTATAGTTTTGCACAAGAACATCGAATAGAGTAGACCCCATTTTTTAATTTTGAATCCACGAGGTATTTCCTCTTATCAAGTAAGTTTCTCAACAAATTCGGAGGATAGAAGATAGTTGTAATATCTTTTTCCTTTAGTATCTTGGATATCTTGTCTATAGTTCTTTGAATGTATGCCAATAATATTACCCCTTTGTTTTGATCCTTTTTTTTCAGGTTTTGAATCTTCTTTTTCAATAAAAATGGATTTAATATCTTTATTACAACCAAATTATGGTATGGGATGGATCTAAACTAATCTCAGTGCTACTGCTAAGCCTTGGAATTGTTGGAGAGGGTTAATTGTATGGAAAATACATATTGTAAAATTTGACCACATACCACAAGTTTGGTAGCATGTACTCAAAATAAAGATTAGAATAACCCCATAATTTGAGGAGGGTTGTACGAGTTGTAGGAATGTAGGCAATTGAATGTAATCTAAAACAAAAAGAGATGGCCTTCCCTTTGGGATCACACAAAAAGGCTCCTGCACCAAAGTCTTGCTTAGATTTGGCACCATCAAAGTACACGCTCCAAATAATTGACAAATGTGGTGGGAAGGGTAAAAAAATGTGGTGGTTAATACTTTATCCAAGCAATTTGTGGAGGACGGATCCTACCTTCAATAAATCTAGTTTTAAAGTTGATATGGGATAACATGTGTAGAAATGGAAGGAATGCCTATAAGAGATACTAATCATGATGTTCCTAGAAATTAGGTTAGAATTATGATGATGCCACCCCTTTTCATGGTCCCTTACCCCTCTCTGCATGTATAGAGATGGAAGAAATTCCTATAACAAATACTAACCGTGATGTTCCTAGAAATTAGGTTTGAATGATGATGATGCTACCCCTTTTCATCGTCCCTTACCCCTCTCTACAAGTTAACGAGGTGGAGAAGGGGAGTAAAAGAGAGAGCTCAATTTCCCAGTTCCAAGAAATTAGGTTAGAATGATGATGATGCCACCCCTTTTCATCGTCCCTTACCCCTCTCTACAAGTTAACGAGGTGGGGAAGAGGAGTAAAAGAGAGAGCTCAATTTTCCACCCCCTTTCCACTGTGGGATACCCCTGCATGGGGGTGGAGAATGGAACAAAAAAGAGTCCATTCTTGAATTAGTCCCCTTTTACCTTCCATTTTACCTTCCATTCCCCAAATTATGTGATTTTCATTTTACTAATTTAAAAGGATCATATAACTCTTCTTAATTTTGAATAGCTCTTATTAAAAAAAGATAACAACTCATAAAACTTTTAAACTTTAACTTTAACTTTAAAAACTTTTAAACAATAACTTTAAAAACTTTTAATGAAAAGAGAACCTATATTTACAAATAAAAATAAAAACTTTATAACAAAACTCTTCCCAATAATAAATTTTTGTGAAGCATGTCTGAACATAACTTCATACAATACAAACATATGCTAATAATGTGTTATCCATGCTCAAATTCAATGAAATATACTTACTTATTATACTTTGTGAAGAATGTCTGAACATAACTTCATAACAGACAAACAGATGCTAATAATGTCTTAACCATGCTCAAATTCAATCAGGCTCAAATTCAATGAAATATACTTACTTATTCTACTTAGAATCGCCAAACTGGTAGCGAGGACAGCTACCATCAATCAAAGACATTGATTCATCAATCTCATTCAGAAAAATAAAAAAGTAAACCGTCACTTTTAAATCTTATTCCATGAACACACGTATCTCATTCTAAAGTGCGCTACTGCAAACTAAACGGCAGCGACTAACCGGTTCGCAGCCATGGGAAAAAACACTATGTTCAGTTGCAAAACAATTTTCCTGATCAGGCTTTACCGTAACCCTTTTATTTCAATTAAAACAAAACCATTAAGATTGAAACACCCGGATGGATGTTTATTTTTTGGGACAATTCCCACCAGAAACACCTTGGCTAAATTAAAATTTAATTACCTGCGTCACTGAACAGGCCCGCGATCACGTTTCAAATGGGTCGCTCAATCCGAATCTCCAGCAATCCCATTAGACAGTGAACCCGACGGATCCACAAATTGCGGTGGTGGAGTATATATATCGTTAAGTTTAGCATCATATGACCCTGAGGTGTATCGTTTGAGCTGCCCTAGCACAGGGTAGGGCGTCCCACAACTTTCTTCTGAAACATCTTCTGTAGAACAATCACCACTGCCGGGCACCCCACAATCTCCTGGTCGTCCTCCTCCATGGCTGCCGAAGATGATCTTCTTGATCTTGGAGTACAAGTTATCCTTTGTAGTTCGCCCAGGATTCTTTTCGCCGCTGTGCTTGGTCGCCTTGTCCCTGCATTTCTGCTTCAACTTAATCTGCCTCATACAGCCTACCTCTGGGGAGGTTGGCTCCAGCGAATCGATCCCGGCGCCTCTCCGCGGGATTATGGATCCCCATTGTGCTTTTGTCGGGCGTTTCCTGCTGCAAGACTTCAAATCTCTGGCGGGGCTGAAGGGAGCCATAGGCAATGCTGCGATCGGCATTCCGATTGCATGGAAGGAGTTCCTTCGCATTTGACGCCCAGGACTTGCAGCCATTTTCTTAGTATCCGTTTCTGTTTCTAGAGGTCATCCAGATCTAAAGGTTTTACTTGCTATTTTACGGACTCACTTGAATTGAAATATCATTAAATAGCATATCCAACTACTTTATAAAATGAGAAATTAAGATGGTAACAAGAATGACAAGTCTTATTGAATCAATGGGTCCAATGCTACCTCTATTATGTTCTTCCTTTTTCATGAAACAAATAATGATAAAAACATATAAACAATAGGGTTAGACTATTGCCCAAAGTCTAACGTTTCTTTGATGAAAAAGTATCATAACAAGGGAGGCTGCTAAAGGCAGCTAGTCCCTGCCTTATGTATATGTTTAAATGGTTTGATGTATTAAATTATGATACTGTTTTATGTATTAGAATGTGTCCAATGATAAAAACATATAAACAATAGGGTTATAAAAACATATAAACAATAGGGTTAGACTATTGCCCAAAGTCTAACTTTCTTTGATGATCTTCTTGATCTTGGAGTACAAGTTATCCTTTGTAGTTCGCCCAGGATTCTTTTCGCCGCTGTGCTTGGTCGCCTTGTCCCTGCATTTCTGCTTCAACTTAATCTGCCCCATACAGCCTACCTCTGGGGAGGTTGGCTCCAGCGAATCGATCCCGGCGCCTCTCCGCGGGATTATGGATCCCCATTGTGCTTTTGTCGGGCGTTTCCTGCTGCAAGACTTCAAATCTCTGGCGGGGCTGAAGGGAGCCATAGGCAATGCTGCGATCGGCATTCCGATTGCATGGAAGGAGTTCCTTCGCATTTGACGCCCAGGACTTGCAGCCATTTTCTTAGTATCCGTTTCTGTTTCTAGAGGCCATCCAGATCTAAATGTTTTACTTGCTATTTTACGGACTCACTTGAATTGAAATATCATTAAATAGCATATCCAACTACTTTGAAAAATGAGAAATTAAGATGGTAACAAGAATGACAAGTCTTATTGAATCAATGGGTCCAATGCTACCTCTATTATGTTCTTCCTTTTTCATGAAACAAATAATGATAAAAACATATAAACAATAGGGTTAGACTATTGCCCAAAGTCTAACGTTTCTTTGATGAAAAAGTATCATAACAAGGGAGGCTGCTAAAGGCAGCTAGTCCCTGACTTATGTATATGTTTAAATGGTTTGATGTATTAAATTATGATACTGTTTTATGTATTAGAATGTGTCCAATGATAAAAG
>LPNX010955952.1:152177-202272 GCA_001517045.1 Pseudotsuga menziesii | reverse complement strand
AGATAAGTTAAAGCACAAGGGTAAGATGGAGTCTGGTCCTGCGAACAAGCCATAGCCAAAGAGGGATAAAGGTAGTCTGAATTTCCACCACAAAAGGCTCCTTTACATTCTCTTTTACTCTACACTCCCCTAGCGTGTCAATGCGAAACCGACCCGATAATGGCCCTCACTTTAGGCCCCTGGTAGATATTTTTTTGACGGAGATAAATGGTTGTGAAGGAAGAGAAACGGTCGCCCTAATGAATGGTGATCGCTCATGGTAACTAAATTATGCACAATACTTACATTAGTATAGCAAGAAAATAACAAAACAATTATACCAAAATCACTTTAAAAACCCATGGAAATCACCTTACCATGTGTAGAAAATGAATATATTTCATTGTCAATCTAACAACTGGTATTCCTTTCCTCTTAGGCATCTACATCAATTCAATTTACTCCCATGCAACCTGAAACATATGTACATGGAATTTGAATATGTTTGTCGTATATCTCAAAGACTGCTTGAGATTCACAGAAGTTGCCTGGCTTAATGTAAATTAATACCAAATTTCAAAATACCAATAAAAACTCAAAATTAAGCATGCAAACTGCAAAGTTTGGAGAAAGCCACATCTTTGATGTTGATACTATTATATTAATGGATGGTGGCAACACTGACAAAAGAAAAGGAATCAAGGATTATCTGTAGCCATGGCGTTTGCATGTTAGGGATTTGACAATTTGTTGAAAACATGTTGGAATTGTTGTGTGTTTCTTTGCATATAATCAATGTTAGTCATTTAGATTGCAGTGGGGGTCCCACACTATGTGACCGTTTGCAGAGGGAGTCCCACACAGAACTGACCATTTGATTTCTATTGAGCTCGGTAAGGAACATTAACAAAAACAGGGCATGCTAATGGTCTACTATGGAGCTCCACCTGCAATGGCGATTGCCATGCAGATACCATGCAACAAGAAGAAAAAAACAATGAAATTGCACTTAATGCAAAATTTTCATGGCTTTCATTTTTTTTCTTTCAATAGTGTTGTTTTCCTCTATTATTTTGACTAAAAATTGTTGGTGACGGTACTGTTTTCCAGTTTTATTTTGACGGAAAATGGTTTCAATGCCTTTCAAGGCAAGTTACCTTGAACAATTAAAAGATTTGTCATTACAATGTTTTGTAGGTAATCGAAGGTATTTATGGAAATGAGGTATGTTGATGGAATTAGCTATGATATCTTAGATTCTCTCATCAATGACCAAACATGTACTCATAGCCAAACATTTACTATAGCAGTGTTTCACATATTAGAACATGCATTTCTACCTTCTAATATTTAATCATATTTTAGTATCTAGATTTTTTGCTTCTATATTCTAACAAGGGAGGCTGCTAAAGGCAGCTATGTATTAAATTATGATACAGTTTTATGTATTAGAATGTGTCCAGGTTTTAGTTGGTTTCTTTGCCACACACGACATCTGATTGCTTCAATGTTATCTGATTGCTTATTTGTAAAAAAAATTAGCAGAGAATAGTGAAGTAGCCCTCATATAGTAACAATGACCCTCACACCTTACACTAGAATATATTAACATGAGGATTGTTGCATTTTGGAGCTATCCGGACTATTTTTAACAACAGTCAATGCGTTGTGAAAAAGCTCAGCCTAGTGTTGTGGTGTTGTTTTTCCATCTGCTTGAACAAATGGATGCCACATTTCCTTCATTTAAGAGTGGCCGTAATATCATCACCATGCACATGCTCCTAAGAACAAAATGTAGCACAAGATTCAAAGTTGTAGGCTAATCGTTTATGGTTTGTCACATCCTATTATCTCTATTTTAATCAATGTGCTACTAAATTCTTTAAGTCCTTGTATCATCTTGATCATCGCCTTGCCGTAGCAATGTTTTGCAAAGTACTATTTATTTAATCTTTAAAACAAAGGCTTAGCAAAATGTCTCGCATAATGTGTTGCTACTCAATTGCTCACTGAGATATTTCTAGCGGAGTATCAAGTGCGCAACACGTCCATAACCGAGCCCTTGGCTTTCAGGTCTTTGAACACGTTGTCTATGGAATTTGCATGTTCCATGCACATACCAGCTGTCATGGATGGCCCGCCAAGTGCTACCTATTATATTTTTTATGTCTTAATTTGATGAACGATTCTATTATTTTTATGTCTTAATTTGGTGAGCGACTGCCAAGGATGGGAAAACCTTCTCCTTGCTCCACGTCTTTGCACCCATAGCTCGACCTGCAAATAATGCAATATGAGACATTTGGTAGACGAGCGGAGTCTCCACGGTTAAAGATTTTTTTTTCCATCTCTACCCACGGCTTAACTCAGAAGGAAGAATAAGATTAAATAGGAGCATGAAGCCCTCGAGACACAAAGGAATGAGATGTTCAATCAATTCACTAAAATTCTACAATGAATCCCCATTGTTGCAGGTGCTTCTTCTTCAGCAAGCCAACCCTTCAAAGGACAAACAACATTCAAAGTTAAAAAAAACTTTGATATTCCCCAGTTTTAAGGAAAGACAAATGGAGAAGCCGTAGAAAGGTGAAAAAATCAGTAAAAAGATACTTCTCTGTGAATAGTAATTCAGATAAAGAAAAGATTACATTTGCTCAACAATAAATCGGTACCCCATGTAAAACATTGACGGGATAACAATGGTTCATGAGTTTCAAAGGAGAAATAGGGAAGCCCCCTATTCATATGGTATGAAGAACCCAATTACGGGGATTTCGTGGATGCCCTCAAGGAGGAATACCTCCCTCTGGGAAAATTATGACAACCAATATAGCAGGTGGACACGGCTCTGCCAAGGGAGGGACCATTATATGCAACTGTACAAAGACATCTTCCAGGCCTTGTCCACAAAAATTGGCATCAGGCATACCGAGAGGCACCAAGTCCTTAAGTACCGTAACCGTCTACACAGGTACATCCAGGTACATCCAGACTCAGATAGAATTGTATATATCCAATCACTGAGAGTGGCCTATAGATATGCGGTCAAAATAGAAGATAAGTTAAAGCACAAGGGTAAGATGGAGTCTGGTCCTGCGAACAAGCCATAGCCAAAGAGGGATAAAGGTAGTCTGAATTTCCACCACAAGAGGCTCCTTTACATTCTCTTTTACTCTACACTCCCCTAGCGTGTCAATGCTAAACCGACCCGATAATGGCCCTCACTTTAGACCCCTGGTAGATATTTTTTTGACGGAGATAAATGGTTGTGAAGGAAGAGAAACGGTCGCCCTAATGAATGGTGATCGCTCATGGTATCCAAAGCCTCGTTTGGTCATTGGACTACGCTCAGAGATCCCTATTGCACTCGACCTAACTGATGGGTAGTGATATTCTACTAGTAGTGTTATGAGCCAGAATCAATTATCATCAATGAGAAAATGCAAGGTGAGACGCGGACTATAGCCTGAAAAATTGGGCTATGCTTCAAGGAAATGAACTTCATCAAGAATCATTCTTTCAGTTCTGCTGGTGAGTTAGTTGGTGTATCTACTTGGAAAGAATGAGGTTAGCATTGCAGCCTAAAGAGGTCACAATAGGAGCGTTGATCGGTCAAACATAGGTGCTAGCACTACCAGCTCAAGCTCTCCTGACCGGCGAAACCCAAACTCGTTTCAATACTTATTCATCACAATAATTGCAAAAGAACATGCCGATGAGAAATGTATTCCTGCTCATGTTGTTTTCTGTTTTTGTATGCTTGTTTATCTGCCTACACATATCTTACGTACCAATTCGAGCACAAATTTGGAACCTGTTCTCAGCAATGTCTGCATTCATCGAACCTGAAACCTTGGTAAGTATTTTGTATTACCAGCTTTTAATTTTGTTGTTTATTTCAGCTATACTATTTCACCTGTACCATACTACTAAATTCAAGATGAAGATATTTCCTAATTTAACATTCACATGACTATACGCTATAAATATCAGATAATAGCCCCAAAAGAGTTATGCCAGATTATTTATTTTGATGATTTCTAAGTAAACAAAGCCATTTAAAAATATTAAAGATATCAGCAGCCCTAAATTAGCTGCACAAATTTTTGAAGTTTTGCTCATGGCCGCAACACTGTTTTTCGGTAGGAATATTTTATGTCAAATTAATAATACTAATTTTTAAATTTTGGCTCATGGCTGTAGCACTGTTTTTAGGTCAACACTGTTTTTTGCTAGGAATATTTGATGTCAAATTAATAATAATGCATATATTACCTAATTTACATGTCAATGTCAAGTTTACCATACTATCATCATCTTGGCTAAGAGCAGTAAAAGAATGAGTAAGCGATCCAGCCAAATGCTCAACCATGGGCAACATAAGTAGGCCGTGGAAAGTGCTATGGATCCAAGAATCAAATTGGCCAGAAATACAGCCTGGCTGAGGTAGAAATCTCGAGTTTCATCATTATCAGAGTTTCTGCCCAATATTTTGATGATGAAGAACAACCCCATAAAGCTCCATCATCACATCATCAGATTCAGAAGCAATATCAGAAACCTGCCAAATATTTTGATGAAGAACAGCCCCGTAAAGCTCCATCATCACATTCAAATTCGAAAGCAATAATTATATCAAAAGTCCGTGCAGTTGCAAAAACAATGATAGTGCAGTTGCAAAAGCAATGATCATATGTTGATATAAAGATGAAGATATTTTTTACCTTAATGTTGACAGAGAAGCCACCACTAGACACGAGTAGATTACGCAAACATCACTAGTTTCTTGGTGAAGATTCAATTGCACACCAGAGCACGACCAGCTAGTAATATTATCTTTACAAACTCGCTTTTGAAAAATCGCTTCATATTTTTTCAAATTTTATGGCTTGTTGTAATCGTAGAACAAGATTTATCCAAGTTTTAGATGCACAGTACAGGCAGTAAGGAAAAGCACAACTAGTGCAGTAAAGAAGAGAGAAAAATGAGCAAATCCATACCTCGCTGCAATAAACAGCTCTAGCAGAGGTGGTGGCGAACACAGGTCAGCTCTAGCAGAGGTGGTGAACACATGTGGAATAGAGATGCCATGAACAGATGGAGAACATGCAAGAATCCACATGTGGATAGCTACAACAAAGCCACGAAGCCAGGATAAGGCATTAACATAGATGCTAGTGTCACTAACATTTTATGTTAGCTAAGTAATGTCATATTGGAGATAGCATTAATCTATGAATACTAGCTATGATTTTTCAATGTTGTTTTAACCATAAGTTTGAACCTCAGAATATGAAATTGGCCTTGAAATGAGGCCAAATAAGGCTTCAAATTTTTTTATTGGTCCAAACAAAACTATGTAAGCATTTGGCAAAGAAAACTTAGGATAAGTGCTTGAATTTATATTGGGTTTTGTGCTTGAATTTATATTGCTTGGCGGCCACCTGATTCAACTTAGGATAAATTGGTTTCATTTACATTGGTTTTTGTGCCGACTAATGAAAATGGCGGCAAGCCGATTCATAGAGTCCCTGCAGCCTGAAGGCAGGGACTAATAACAATAATATGGGACATAATAATTCTTTGCTTTAGATACATGCCAATGTCCACTTAAGTGTCCAAGACAAGCATTGTAGTCTAGTGTCGGCATATACGTCCCTTGTTACATGGAAGATCTCATCCTAGGCACATTGTTCGAACCTTAAAATAACTTGAGGCCGTGTAATAATGTCATAGTTCATAAATGAAACTACTTTGATAAACATTCTAAGTATCTTAACTTTCAATTATCATACCTTTTAAAAGCACAACATATTAAACTTAAGCAGGCTCATTTATGAGAACAAAGATTCATTTAATAAAATGTAAATATCATCCATCTAAAATAGACAGAAACTCAATTTTAAATATTTGCACAAACAAAACCAAATATATCTCTCTAGCATAAGATCCTAATCATTACAACCTAATAACTACGGTGTATTCACTTGAAACTATGTCACAGCATTGTTATTCATAGGGTATTAAAGAATATCCCTATCTTAACTAGATATTGATAAATACTTGTATCATCCCCCTTCCATTATATATTTTCGATTAAAAATACCCAGATTTCTACAAGATATTTCATATTTTTACAAGATGTTTCATATTTTTACTAGATATCCCTTTTTATACCCCCAAATACTTATATGTCCTCCAAACCCTACTCCGAGCCCCCTAATACCTACAATAAAAGATTAAAAGATGTTAGTTTTCACAATTTAAAAATCTCCCTTTATAAATGAATGTTTTATAAATGAACTTGATAAGATATTGGCCAACAAAGTAAATTGCTTGTGCTAATAACCTAATATGAAAATCAAAAGTGAGCATACGAACATAAAAACCAACCAAATCACTTACCACATTTTAAACAACCCATGCCCATGTCTTACCCTCTACAATTTGTAAATGTTGGCTCTAGGCATGTCATGGATTAGTAGTCAAAGGCCAACTACAGAAACCGGATACCGATGTTCAAATAAGTAGAATAAACTAACTACAGAAAAGCCAGCTACAAAAAAGGATTTTCAGTTACAGACTCTTGCTGGAGCCTTATGGTCTCTTGAAATTGGAATCCTGAATTCTCCTTAAAAGTTGTTTGTACTTTTCGTCCAACCCAACATCTCGAGGTGGTGGTATAATGACTTCAATGAATTCAATAGCAGTAGCAGGGGCGTTCTCAAGCAACCAGATCAACGCATTGATCTCCTTCTCATCATAATTGTAGTAGAGAAATGCCTTTATCTTCCAAATATTAAGTACTGGAGACTCTAAACTTGGTTGAATGACATCTTTCATTAATGTCTGCATTAAATTGAAAACCCAAAACCAATCACAAATTCCTTCTTACTAAACACCAACATAAAATATAATGCAAAATAAAAAAATTCTTACCAAATCAATCACGCCACTTATGTACAATCTCTCAAGACGAGGAAGCCCTTCGAGCAGCTTGGTAGTAGGAATATCCATCTTCTCTTCCGTTGTGCGATTATCAATATACAAATACTCCAGGAATTTGAATGTCTCCGTTATCTCAGCTCATTTCTCCGCCCATAAATTGTTTGTTCCATCTGTTGGCTGCAATTCCATGTCTACCACAGTTCCATCTCGATCCATGAAAAGTTCAATAATATTGGAAGAGAGCTCCTAAACAAGATCCCATTCTCTCAAATTGTTTGTAATGGAAAAATAATGGAGTTGTCTGAGCTTCAGGCAGTCGACTGTTAAATTATCCACCTCGTTGGTAATCTGCAGAAGTATATTTTCAATGCGAGGACTACAAATGGCTGTTATATTCTCCGGCACAGCGCAAGACACCAATTGAAGTTCCTGTAAAACCTGGCAATGAGAGAGAAATAGGGCTAAACTGTCATCCCTGAATTCCACATTAACCAAGAAGCAATAAGTCAGATGGTTGAATCCACCAAAACCATTTGGACTTTCCAAGACAATGCAGTCGAGGAGTGTGAGGCTCAGGAGTTTATTACATAAGAAAATGGAGGAGGGTAAAATTTCCCTTGGATTGTTAGGGTTAGAGTGAGGTTCAAAGTCAGATTCAGAGAGAGGGTCAGGGTCCGATGCTGATAAATGGCGAAGAGAGAGGAATTTGACATTCATTGACACTCTACAGTGCACCCATTTACATAAATTCTCGGAAGTAAAATGCCAGTCGTTTCTCGTATAAAGATTGAAGCATTCGAAATGAGAGGAATGTAACAGCAGAAGGTTGGAGATAGTGTTCTCCACTTTTGCAATGGCTGGTAGATTGGTAGAATAAGCTTGGAAAGGTGGTGGTAGAGATATCTCCATCTTGTGGAGAAAACAGAAGATCTGACAGCATCTTTAATGGGGAGATATGAAAGGATGACGCACAACAAATGATCTGGAAGCTCCAAGATTAAATCTGAAGCAAGCGCCATTCTACCTTAGTGAAGGAGAAAGTGAGGCAGAGGGAACTATTGGGACAAGAGAAAAAGGAAAGCCTGTAAATCCGTAACTGGAGAGTAGGTTTTCATCTTAAATTGTTGGACACATTCGGTTTTATAGGACTTATGATATGGCTGAAGGTGTAGTCATTAGTCAATAACAACTACACCAAAGTCGTGGGAATATGGGTTATATGGATTTATTTGATGGAATATGAATATTTTTATTTTTATTTTTATGGAAAGTTGGTTAGAGGTAACTATTACCACAAAATAACAACTAAATCTGAGACTTATTTAAGGGAATAGTTTATTTCACCCAATAGTTTATTCTTGGTGGGTATATGGGTTTATTAAAAGGAATAGTTTATTTTTAGTGTATCAATAAATATTTATATTTTAGGGTTTGGGTGGATAAAGAAGATTTCCTTCTTAAATTGTAGGAAGAAGAGATAAATGTCTTGTTAAGATTTATTCTATGGGATCGTTTAAAATTAGAAATTTAAAAGAACAACTTGATGAGAACCCTCCATTACCCTTGGGGCACCCATATTATGTAATTCCAATCACTGAAAATTACCCTTTAAACAATTTCACCTGGATTTTGACGAGAAAATTGGTTGGATTTAAAGTGCAAATGGTCTAGAGTAGTTTATTTTCTAGTTGGTACAAATTTTGGCATTTTGTGGCTCATTATTATCCGTTTATGGCCATGAATTTTCAAGGAATTTTCAAAACGTAAATAAACATTGCCAGCTCTTACAAAGTGTGGGTGTTGGTGGGTGTAGTGGTGTTAGGCAATTTCATTTGTGAGATTAAAATAGTCCAACAAACAACAGAAGTTACAGATTTTGTGGGTTAAATTCACTCCATTCTGTCCCGAAAATGGTCCTCAAGGCCCTTGTTTAGACCACTCAGTTTCTTTTTGTGACTAATAAGTGTTTATATTTTACAATTTGGGGTGGATCTCAAGATGAGTCTAGTGTATTTTCAAGATTTATTTCATGATAATCACCAAAAAGTGACAAGTTAAGATTTATTTTATAATAATTGATCCAATTGTTTTTAAGAATAATAATAATATTATTATTATTAATTTTAAAATTATTTGAATTTATTCAATGAAAATATTTTTAAATTTTAAATGGGATTGTGCATTAATTCAATATAGTATATTAAAAATTATAATTTTAAAATAAAATTATTTTAGTTTTTTTATTATTATTAATTTGTTAAATTCTTTTTAAATATTAACATGAGTTTTTTTAACAATTAAAAACATGTGCTTCCTCCTACAAGGTCATAGGTCAAATTTCAATAGGGTAGGGTATGTATAGCTATGTGGACATTAATAGTAAGGCTCCCTTGTCCCAAAAACAAGGACGACAATTTTAATTATATTCATTTAACTTCATCTATATTAATTATGATTTCTTATTTAAAGTTCACATCATTTTATATAGCCCAACACTTCCAGCTAATATTTTCATGCTAAAGTTCGCATCCATAAAGCACAACTATAACTTTTCACAAAAGTCCTACACATTTGGTGAAAAATTTCGATAAAAGGGTTGTGTTTCTCAACTTATTACCTTGCTCACTTTGATGGGGTTTACTTATAGTATTATTACAAACACAATATTGTGATGTTCTAAAATTTTAAATATTTGACTTTATCCATATTAGAAAATACTTTATGAATCTCATACATGGATGAAGAGTAAATGAATGATAGAATTAAGGTTATGTAGGTGTTGAAGATGGAAGAGGAAATAATAGATTATTTTGCGAACCCATTAAAGGTTTATAAGATAATTGTCTTCACCACAATACCATTGTTGGATAGGAGACTAGGGGAAGGATATGAGGCTAGGTCTCTATGGGACTTGGGGGTGAACCATGAAACACTCACAAGGTCTACCCATATTCTAGGCCAAATATATTATAAAAAAGAAATATTGGTGGAAGTGATAGCTTTTACAGATGTCCTACAACAATAGTAAAGACATTTTTTTGAGAAGAGGTTGGCAATGCTTTTAGCAAGACAAAGCTTAACTCACATGTTTTCCCAATAAAATTTTTAATGCATCATATAGAACTAAGTGGTGAAGTAGCACCCATAAATAAACAAACTCACTAACATATATGTTATTTTTAAATACTCATATACATAGTTGTGGCAAGAAGATGGAAACCCTATGGAAGAATTAGCTTGGGTTAGTGAACTAGAAGGGATTGGAGTTTATGAAAATAGTACACCAAGATCTCTAGATAAACTCATGAATGATGAAGAGGTAGAATAATATGTGTTATTCTCTGCACTCTCTCGGTCTGTAACACCTAGAGAAGATGCATGAATTATTGATAGTGGTGCCTCTAAGCACATGACAGAAAAGAAGAAAACCCTATCAATTTTTTTTTTAAATGACTCTTCAATGAATGTGTCTTTGGGAGATGGCTATCAATATCCCATCAAAGGTATTGGTGAACCAACCTCCAAGATTGAATATGGGACCTCCATGAAGATGAAGGAAGTATTTTATGTACATGGTTTGAAAAATAACCTACTTTCCATCTCAGCTCTAGACAAGAAAGGATATAGAGTTGCTTATATAGATGGACAAGTACTCATGTGGTCCAAGGGTAAGACACTTGAAGATGATGTAGTCATTGGAGAAGAACAAGGAGGATTGTACAAGCTCAAAGAACATCTAAAGACAGCCCTTGTCCAGGAGACTACCAGCTCAAGTGAATTGTGGCATAGGAGACTTTCCCACATCAACTACAAAGAATTTCCATATGTGAGTAAGATGGTAATAGGGTTACAAGATATGAAGATTGAACAAGAGGGAACCCGCAAGGGATGTGCACAGGGAAAGAACATCAAGTATCCCTTTCCGAAAAGTGACACAAAGACTAAAGGTACATTGGCACTAATTCATTCTGATGTATGTTGTCATTTTCCCTCCATATCCTTAAGTGGCTATGAATACAATGTCACATTTATTTATGATTATTCAAGAAAGAATTGGATACATTTCTTGAAGAATAAAAGTGAGGTGTTCGGGAAATTCGAGGAATTCAAATCCTTGATAGAGAGCCAGTCAGAAAAGAGAATCGAGACACTAAGTTAATATAATGATGGAGAATACACTTCAAAGGAATTTGAATAATTCTATAAGGAGGCAGGAATCAAGCGGGAACTAACCACTCCCTATAATCCCCAACAAAATGATGTTGTACAATGGAAGAATATAACTATCATGGAAGCAGTGAAGACCACGATTCATGATGAAGACCTCCCTATGCACCTATGGGTCGAAGCTGTAGGAACAACCGTGTATATGCAAAATTGATTATCTCATAGTGCTCCTTAATTCAATACTCCTGAATAAGTGTATACAAAAAAGAAACCTGAAGTAAGCTATCCCAAGATATTTGGTTGTCCAATATATGTACATATTTTGAAAGAGAAGAGAACCAAATTGGATCCTTCTAGTAAGAAGGGGATATTTGTAGGATGTTGTGATGTCTCCAAAGCCTTCAGGATATATATTTCAGGATTCCATCTTATCGATATTAGTAGGGATGTAACCTTCGATGAAGAAGTATCTCTTAAAAAATCTATAAGTTTTAAACTTGAAGAAGTACATGAATAAGATGTACCTCCTAGAATGACAGATTCTGAACAAACTCTTGAAATTGTAGCACTAGAATACCATGACATGATAGAGCCTCAGGATCCCCCTATTATGGATATCTCTTGAAAGAGAAAACCTGCTTGGGTAAGAGAAATAATACAAGAAGCAGAAAGATATGGAGCACCAGAAGGCTCCATAAGAACCAACAAAAGATCAAAGCCATATTCGAGTTATGTAGCTCTGATGTGTGATCTTGTAGACCAAGAACCCAATAGCTACGAGGAAGCTACATAGAAGAAAGAATGGGTTGAAGGAATGATGGAAGAATACCAGTCGATCATGAAGAATGATGTTTGGGATATAGTTCCCATTCTAGAAAACAAGAGTGTGGTTTCTTCGACATGGATCTACAAGATAAAACATGTTGTGGATGGAAGTATTGAAAAGTACAATGCAATATTTGTGGCTAGAGGATTCTCTCAGAAAGAAGGAATTGATTATGAAGAGACATTTTCTCCAGTAGCAAGTTACACTTTCATTAGAACTATCATGCCACTTTCCTCCATGATGAAATGGAACTTGCACCAAATGAATGTAAAGACAACCTTCGTTAATGGTGTGATTGAGGAAGAGGTTTACATCGAACAACCACAAGGATTTGAAGTCGAAGACGGAGAAACTCATGTATGCAAGTTAAAAAAGGATCTGTATGGATTGCATTAGAGGAAATTTGAGGTCTAAAATGGGCCTCCTAAGGAAAATAATAAAATAATACTTAAAATAATAAAATAATAGTTATTAATTTTGGAGGAAGAATGAAAAAAACTACTTTTTGTGTTCATAATTTCGACATATCTCCCTGTGTTTTCACTCAAATTATTAGTGGGGGATATTTTTGGATGCGGAATTTAATTCTGTATCCAATGAGTGCCCACACTGCATACTCTTGACGGACCCCTCTACCCAAAAAACAAGAAATATTTGAAAAAATGTGATGATGATGTCATCATCACATGTTTTCAAGTATTTCCTTTTTTGGGGGAGCAGGGTCCATCACAAGTATGCAGTGTGGGTATTCGTTGGATGCATAATTAAATTTCGCATCCAGTGAGCTCTCCCACTTGAAATTTGAGTAAAAACACAAGAATATAGGTTGAAAATACGAACAAAGAAGGTAGTTTTCTTTTATGACAAATATGTTAATTTAGCCATTATGGTTGACTTATTTTATTGAAATTATATTGGTTCTTGAATTCCAAGTCACAAAAATTATTATTGGCATGATTTCTTATCAGGCCCATTTTAGACCCCAAATTTCCTCTAATAAAACAAGATCCCAGAGCTTGGTGTGGCAGAATAGATAGCTTCTTGACAAGCATGGGATTTACCAAGAGTAAATTGGATCCTAATCTTTATATGAAGATTATGGATGATGAACAAGTCATACTATTACTATATGTAGATGATCTATTTCTGAATGGAAATGAGAAACAGATCAAGGCTAGCAAGAATAATCTAGATGAATGATTCGAGATGAAAGATCTTGGATTGATGCATTATTTCCTAGGGCTAGAAGTGTGGTAGAACCCGCAAGGAATATTTCTAAATAAGGGAAAGTATGGAGTATAAATTTTGAAAATATTTGATATTTTGGATTGTAAAGTCATGGCCACACCCATGGACACCAACTTAAAGTTGTTGTCTGATGAGACATCTGAGCTAGTTGGAATGACTCACTACAGACATATTATTGGGTCATTGATGTATGTGACAAACATAAGGCCAGATATATGCTTTGTTGTGAACACCTTGAGTCAGTATCTAGTTAAAACTATACAGGTTCACTTGATACCAAGAAAGCATGTGATGAGGTACGTAAAAGGTATGATTGATTTGGGACTGTACTATGGAAGAAATCATAACTACAATTTACATGGGTATATGGATTCAGATTGGACAAGAAGTGTCATAGACACGAATAGCACATCTGACGGATGTTACTGTCTGGGATCCACCATGATCTCATGGTTCAGTAAGAAACAGTCTAGCGTTTCTCTCAGCATGGCTGAAGCATAGTATATAGAAGCTTGCTTTGCTTGTTGTGAAGCGATATGGCTTCGAAAGTTGATGTCAAGAATATTTGACATGGAGGTGTATACCACGACAGTTTTCTGTGACAACCAGAGTTGTATAAAGATGATAGCAAATACAGTCTTCCACGACAAATCAAATCATATAGAAATACAATATTTCTATATGAGGGATATGGTACAAAAGGGATCTATCAAGCTCCAGTATGTGGGTACTAATGAGCAAGTTGTTGATATACTGACCAATCCTCTATCTCGAATGAAGTTCAAGTATTTCTGTGACAAGATTAGCGTAGTTCGGAAGGACTTTCCTCATAAGGAGGAAAAGTGATGGAACTAAAAATGATGGACCCTCTTAGGAAAAGGAAGATTGAGTAAAAGATATGAAACTTCCCAATAAAGGGGGAGTAATTATGATACTAACATTGATGATGGATGACAGTGATGATGGTCTGACATTTGTTCGTGGATTATAGTATCCTCTCTTGAGGATAGCATGCATAACACTATGTTCATGAGAGTGGATGGCCATGCATATGATACTCTTGTATGGAGAGTATGCCTACATTCATATGTATATGTCATAGAAGAAACACTTGCTTGGGAGTGATTCTCTATGATGAGTCCTCACGGATGATGGGACGACATATTGCATGTAGTTGAGATCTTATCTGTAGACAATACTCTTACTTGGTAGAGTATACCTACACGTGACTATAGATGCCGTAGAAGAAAAACTCTCTTGGGAGTGGTCCTAACCTGTGTGGTATGGATTATCTATGATGAGTCCTCATGGACAATGGGCCAACATATTGCATGCGATCGAGATCTACTCTGTAGACAATAATATCACTTAGTAGAGTATACCTACATGTGAGTGTAGATGCCATAGAAGAAACACTCGCTTGGGACTGGTCCTAACCTATGTGGTATGGATTCTCTATGATGAGTCGTCACAGACAATGGGCCAACATATTGCATGTGGTCGAGATCTTCTCTGCAGATAATACTCTTACTCGGTAGAGTATACCTACACATGAGGGTAGATACTGTAGTATAACACTCACTTGTGAGTAGTCATAACCTATCTAGTATGGATGGGCTACGATGAGTCCTCACAGACAATAGGGTCGGCAGTAGGTGCGGTCAAGATCTACATTTAGTTGTATACAATTCAACTGATTGATTTCATGGATCATACTGATGGAGGACTACATATTCCTTGGACTTATGTCCGAAAGTGATCGGGATAGATCATCGCACAGATAGATCATGTGTAATGCAGGTACCGTGGTATAAAATGATCAAGTAGATCGAAGTACAGCTATAAAAGGATCAAAAGGATCAAAGTATTGCTACAAAGGATCGAGAAGATCGAAGTGCTACTGCAAAGGATCAAGAAGATCAAATTTCCACTGCAAAGGATCAAGAAGATCAAAGTGCTACTGCAAAGTATCGAGAAGATCGAAGTGCTGCTACAAAGGATCAGAAGATCGAAGTACTATTGTAAAGGATAAGAAGATTGAAGTGCTGCTACGAAGGATCAAAATATTGAGGTGTTGCTACAAAGAAAGGATCAACTGATCATGTCATGCAGAAGATGAAGAGTAACTGTTGCAAGTTACTAATTGTGAAAAACTTCTTCTGAAGTATAGATGTATCTCCTCAATGTACTGTTGTAATTGTCTCTCTGGTCTCCTATAGTCTATGATGATGTTGTCAGTAGAATAACCTTCTTGTTAAGGGGGAGTGTTGAAATATTGTAACTTCAAAGGATATTATAAGTGTATTTTACTGATGTAACCCAAAGGAGATGTTATTATTCCTTTGAGGGGGTGTTACTATTGTATTTGGTCATCATAGATTCATGAGCTAAAGCCTCCTCTTATGTCAGGTCTTTAGTACCCCAATTAATAAAATAATATATTGTTTTGAGTATTCCTAGGAGAAGTCAGCCAAGACTATTTGTTGGGGCCGATTTGTCTAGTGAAAAATGTCAATTGACAATTATTATAAATAGAGGATTTTGGTTCTCATTTGAACAACAGACTCACTCACTTCTGTAGTGCATAGGAGAGAGAGAGACTAAACAGAAGGAGGAGAACAACTGTTTTTGTGGCTGTCTTTTATACATATTATACAGAGGAAGTTTTTGCGGGATTTTCTTCCCCTTGAGGGTTTCCCAGGATAAATGTTGTGTCTATCTTGTGACTGTGTTTCTATTAGTGATTCTTGATATGCCACTATGATTTTTAATTGAATACTATTGGAATTTAGTCTAGCATATGAAAACTTAACACTCCATTCTGGAGCCTTATAGCTATTATTAATGACTACCAGAGAGTCTCCTAGCTAAGTTCGTTGGTTCTGTAAGGCCCACAAAACCCCATTTATGAGGAATTCCATTTCCTCTAAGTTGTTAGTGTTGATGTGTATATTTCCACAAAAGATGCTAAGAATTATTCCCTTTGAATCCCTGATCGCTCCGCTGAAACCAGCAAAAGGTTCCCTTTCGCCTCTCCATCGAATTTAAATTTGAATGCACCAATCGAAGGTTTTTTCCATGAATCAAAGCTACTTGACTACTTAATCATTTTGCTGGGATGAGTGTCGTTTAAAGGTAACTTCCAGATTCCCCATCCATAAATAATTTTTTTTTCATTTACATCTATCGTGTAGTCCTCCCAATTCCATGGATTTAGCGTTGTAGTTTCTTTAAGATGAGCTTCTATGTTCACCCAAATTTCCTCAACCCTTTGTTGTTTGTTTTCAAAAATTTTGAAGTTCTGGTTTTTTAAGATTTCCTAGTCCGTGAAGCCCGAGAATAGCTCCCAAATCCTGTTCACTATTTTGTTTTTGAATATGTTCTTCGGCCATTCAACTATTGTTATGTAGGGTCTTCCTTTATGTCTATAATGTTTTTGGAAAATCCCATCACCTTTTTCCCGGATAACATCTGCATTTGGACATTCGTCCAACAAGTGGCTTATTGTTTCATTCTTGTTTTCACAAAGGCTACATCTTCAACGGCCCTGAAGCCTCCTAACTTGTCTATTATCCCATGTGAGAATGTGGCATTTGAGAATGACCCAGCTCAAATCTGCTATTTTGGGCCACCATATTCCTCCCCAAAATTTTCCCCATTTAACGTCCTTTTCGAACCTGTGAGTTTCTATTAACAACCCAATGGCCTCTTTGATATTGAACCTTCCAAGGTTGGAATATCCTCATCATATCTTGTCTGAGGCATCGTTCCATGGGATCTTTTTGGAACAGAGTTCCATGTAGAAATCTTACATATCCACTATTGCTGCCATATTTTTCCATATTATTATTAATTTTAAAATTATTTGAATTTATTCAATGAAAATATTTTTAAATTTTAAATGGGATTGTGCATTAATTCAATTTAGTATATCAAAAATTATAATTTTAAAATAAAATTATTTTAGTTTTTTTATTACTATTAATTTGTCAAATTCTTTTTAAATATTAACATGAGTTTTTTTAACAATTAAAAACATATGCTTCCTCCTACAAGGTTATAGGTCAAATTTCAATACACTAGGCTATGTACGGCTATGTGGACATTAATAGTAAGGCTCCCTTGTCCCAAAAACAGGAGGACAATTTTAATTATATTCATTTAACTTCATCTATATTAAATATGATTTCTTATTTAAAGTTCATGTCATTTTATAAAGCCCAACACTTCGAGCTAATATTTTCATCGTAAAGTTCGCATCCATAAAGCACACCTATAACTTTTCACAAAATTCCTGCACATTTGGTGAAAATTTTCTATAAAAAGGTTGTGTTTCTCCACTTATTACCTTGCTCATTTTGATGGGGTTTACCTATAGTATGATTACCAACACAATATTGTGATGTTCTAGGATTTTAAATATTTGACTTTATCCATATTAGAAAATACTTTATGAATCTCATACATGGATGACGAGTAAATGAATGATAGAATTAAGGTTATGTAGGTGTTGAAGATGGAAGAGGAAATAATAGATTATTTTGGGAACCCATTAAAGGTTTATAAGATAATTGTCTTCACCGCAATACCATTGTTGGATAGGACACTAGGGGAAGGATATGAGGCTAGGTCTCTATGGGACTTGGGGGTGAACCATGAAACACTCACAAGGTCTACCCATATTCTAGGCCAAATATATTATAAAAAAAGAAATATTGGTGCAAGTGATAGGTTTTACAGATGTCCTACAACAATAGTAAAGACATTTTTTTGAGAAGAGGTTGGCAATGCTTTTAGCAAGACAAATCTTAACTCCAATGTTTTCCAAATAAAATTTTTAATGCATCATATAGAACTAGGTGGTGAAGTAGCACCCATAAACAAACAAACTCACTAACATATATGTTATTTTTAAATACTCATATACATAGTTGTGGCAAGAAGATGGAAACCCTATGGAAGACTCTAGCTTAGGTTAGTAAACTAGAAGGGATTGGAGTTTATGGAAATAGTACACGAAGATCTCTAGATAAACTCATGGACAATGAAGAGGTAGAATAATATGTGTTATTCTCTACACTCTCTGGGTCTGTAACACCTAGAGAAGATGCATGGATTATTGATAGTGGTGCCTCTAAGCACATGACAGGAAAGAAGAAAACCCTATCAAATTTTTAAAAAAATGACTCTTCAATGAACGTGTCTTTTGGGAGATGGCTATCAATATCCCATCAAAGGTATTGGTGAATCAACCTCCAAGATTGAATCTGGGACCTCGATGAAGATGAAGGAAGTATTGTATGTAAATGGTTTGAAAAATAACCTACTTTCCATCTCAGCTCTAGACAAGAAAGGATATAGAGTTTCTTTTATAGATGGACAAGTACTCATGTGGACCAAGGGTAAGACACTTGAAGATGATGTTGTAATTGGAGAAAAACAAGGAGGACTGTACAAGCTCAAAGAACATCCAAAGACAACCCTTGTGCATGAGACTACCAACTCAAGTGAATTGTGGCATAGGAGACTTTCCCACATCAACTACAAAGAATTTCCCTATGTGAGTAAGATGGTAATAGGGTTACAAGATATGAAGATTGAACAAGAGGGAACCCGCAAGGGATGTGCACAGGGAAAGAACATCAAGTATCCCTTTCCGAAAAGTGACATAAAGACTAAAGGTACATTGGCACTAATTCATTCTGATGTATGTTGTCCTTTTCCCTCCATATCCTTAAGTGGATATGAATACAATGTCACATTTATTTATGATTACTCAAGAAAGAATTGGATACATTTATTGAAAAATAAAAGTGAAGTGTTCCGAAAATTCGATGAATTCAAATCCTTGATAGAGATCCAGTTAGAAAAGATAATCAAGACACTAAGATCATATAATGTTGGAGAATACACTTCAAAGGAATTTGAATAATTCTGTAAGGAGGAAGGAATCAAGAGGGAACTAATCACTCCCTCTAATCCCCAACAAAATGGTGTTGTGCAATGGAAGAATAGAACTATCATGGAAGCAGTGAAGACCACGATTCATGACGAAGACCTTCCTATGCACCTATGGGTTGAAGCTGCAAGAACAACCGTGTGTATGCAAAATAGATTATCTCATAGTTCTCTTGAATTTAATACTCTTGAATAAGTGTATACCAAAAAGAAAGCTGAAGTAAGCCATCCCAAGGTATTTGGTTGCCCAGTATATGTACATATTCCAAAAGAGAAAAGAACCAAATTGGATCCTTCTAGTAAGAAGGTAATATTTGTAGGATGCTGTGAAGTCTCCAAAGCCTTCAGGATATACATTTCAGGATTCCATCATATCGAGATTAGTAGGGATGTAACCTTTGATGAAGAAGTATCTATTAAGAAATCTATAAGTTTTCAACTTGAAGAAGTACATGAAGAAGATGTACCTCCCAAAATGACAGATTTCGAACAAAGTCCTGAAATTGTAGCACTAGAAGATCATGACATTATAGAGCCTCAGGATCCCCCTATTATGGATATCTCTCAAAAGAGAAAACCTACTTGGCTAAGAGAAATAATACAAGAAGCAGAAAGATATGGAGCACCAGAAGGCTCCACAAGAACCAACAAAAGATCAAATCCATATTGAAGTTATGTAGCTTTGATGTGTGATCTTATAGACCAAGAACCCAATAGCTATGAGGAAGCTGCATAGAAGAAAGAAAGGCTTGAAGGAATGATTGAAGAATACCAGTCGATCATGAAGAATGATGTTTGGGATATAGTTCCCAAACCAAAAAACAAGAGTGTGGTTTCTTCAACATGGATCTGCAAGATAAAACATGTTGTGGATGGAAGCATTGAAAAGTACAAAGCAATATTTGTGGCTAGAGGATTCTCTCAGAAAGAAGGAATTGATTATGAAGAGACATTTTCTCTAGTAGCAAGGTACACTTTCATGAGAACTATCATGGCACTTTCCTCCATGATGAAATGGGACTTGCACCAAGTGAATGTAAAGACAACCTTCCTTAATGGTGTGATTGAGGAAGAGGTTTACATCAAACAACCACAAGGGTTCGAAGTCGAAGACAAAGAAACTCATGTATGCAAGTTAAAAAAGGCTTTGTATGGATTGCATTAGAGGAAATTTGAGGTCTAAAATGGGCCTCCTAAGGAAAATAATAAAATAATAGTTAAAATAATAAAATAATAGTTATTAATTTTGGGGGAAGAATGAAAAAAACTACTTTTTGTGTTCGTAATTTTGACATATCTCCTTGTGTTTTCACTCAAATTATTAGTGGGGGAGCTCACTGGATGCGGAATTTAATTCTGCATCCAACGAGTACCCACACTGCATACTCTTGACGGACCTTGCTACCCCAAAAACAAGAAATATTTTAAAAAATGTGATGATATTTTTTCAGGTATTTCCTTTTTTGGGGGAGAGGGGTCTTTCAAAAGTCTGCAGTGTGGGTACTCATTGGATGCAGAATTAAATTTCGCATCCAGTGAGCTCTCCCACTTGAAATTTGAGTAAAAACACAAGGATATATGTCAAAAATACAAACAAATAAGGTAGTTTTCTTTTATGACAAATATGTTAATTCAGCCATTATGGTTGACTCATTTTATTGAAATTATATTGGTTCTTGAATTCCAACTCACAAAATTTTTAATTGGCGTGATTTCTTATAAGGCCCATTTTAGACCCCAAATTTTCTCTAATGAAACAAGATCCCAGAGCTTGGTGTGGCAGAATAGATAGCTTCTTGACAAGCATGGGATTTACCAAGAGTAAATCAGATCCTAATCTTTATATGAAGATTATGGATGATGAACCAATCATACTATTACTGTATGTAGATGATCTATTTCTAACTGGAAATGAGAAACAGATCAAGGATTGGAAGAATAATCTAGATGAATAATTCAAGATGAAAGATCTTGGATTGATGCATTATTTCCTAGGGATGGAAGCGTGGTAGAACCCGCAAGGAATATTTCTGAATAAGGGAAAGCATGGAGTAGAAATTTTGAAAATATTTGATATTTTTTATTGTAAAGTCATGGCCACACCCATGGACATCAACTTAAAGTTGTTGTCTGATGAGACATCCGAGCTAGTTGACATGACTCACTATAGACATATTATTGGGTCATTGATGTATGTGATGAACACAAGGCCAGATATATGCTTTGTTGTGAACACCTTGAGTTAGTATCTAGTTAAACCTAGATGGTTTCACTTGATACCAAGAAAGCATGTGCTAAGGTACCTAAAAGGTACGATTGATTTGGGACTGTACTATGGAAGAAATCATAACTACAATTTACATGGGTATATGGATTCAGATTGGACACGAAGTGTCATAGACAGGAAAAGCACATCTGACGGATGTTACTGTCTAGGATCCGCCATGATCTCATGGTTCAGTAAGAAACAGTCTAGTGTTTCTCTCAGCATGTCTAAAGCATAGTATATAGAAGCTTGTTTTGCTTGTTGTGAAGTGATATGGCTTCGAAAGCTGATGTCAAGAATATTTGACATGGAGGTGTATACCATGGTAGTTTTCTATGACAAACAGAGTTGTATAAAGATGATAGAAAATACCGTGTTCCACGACAAATCAAATCATAGAGAAATACAATATTTCTATATAAGGGATATGGTACAAAAGGGAGCTATCAAGCTCTAGTATGTGGGTACTAATGAGCAAGTTGTTGATATACCGACCAATCCTCTATCTCGAATGAAGTTGGAGTATTTCTACGACAAGATCAGTGTAGTTCGGAAGGACTTTCCTCACAAGGAGGAAAAGTGATGGAACTTAAAATGATGGACCCTCTTAGAAAAAGGAAGATCGAGTCAAAGATATGAAACTTCCAAATAAACGAGGAGTAATTATGATACTGACATTGATGATGGATGACAATGACGATGGTATGACATTTGTTTGTGGATTATAGTATCCTCTCTTGAGGATAGCATGCATAACAATATGTTCATGAGAGTGGATGGCCATGCATACGATACTCTTGTATGAAGATTATGCCTACATTCATATGTGTATGTCATAGAAGAAACACTTTCTTGGGAGTGATTCTCTATGATGAGTCCTCATGGACGATCGGCCGACATATTGCATGCAGTTGAGATCTTCTCTATAGACAATACTCTTACTTGGTAGAGTAAACCTACACGTGACTATAGATGCCATAGAAGAAACACTCTCTTGGGAGTGGTCCTAACCTGTGTGGTATGGATTCTCTATGATGAGTCCTCACAGATAATGGGCTGACATATTACATGTGATCGAGATCTACTCTGTAGACAATAATATTACTTAGTAGAGTATACCTACACGTGAGTGTAGATTCCATAGAAGAAACACTCGCTTGGGATTGGTCCTAACCTATGTGGTATGGATTCTCTATGATGATTCATCACAGATGATGGGCCAACATATTGCATCCGGTCAAGATCTGCTCTGCAGACAATAGTCTTACTCGGCAGAGTATACCTACACATGAGGGTAGATACCGTAGTATAACACTCATTTATGAGTATCCCTAACCTATCTAGGATGGATGGGATATGATGAGTCCTCACAGACGATAGGGTCGGCACTAGGCGCGGTCAAGATCTACATTTAGTTGTATAGGATTCAACTAATTGATTTCATGGATCATACTGATGGAGGACTACATATTCCTTGGACTTATGTCCTAAAGTGATTGGGATAGATCATCCTACAAATAGATCATGTGTAATGCAGGTAGCATGGTAGAAAATGATCAAGTAGATCAAAGTACAGCTGCAAAAGGATCAAAAGGATCGAAGTGCTACTACAAACGATCAAGAAGATCGAAGTGCTACTACAAAGGATCAAGAAGATCAAGGTTCTGCTACAAAGGATCGAGAATATTGAAGTGCTGCTGCAAAGTATTGAGAAGATCGAAGTGCTTCTACAAAGGATTAGAAGATCGAAGTACTATTGTAAAGGATAAGAAGATCGAAGTGCTGCTACGAAGGCTCAAAATATCGATGCGTTGTTGCAAAGAAAGGATCAACTGATCATGTCATGTACAACATGAAGAGTAAATGTTCCAAGTTACTAATTGTGAAAAACTTCTTCTAAAGTATAGATGTATCTCCTCAATGTACTATTGCAATTGTCTCTCTAGTCTCCTATAGTCTATGATGATGTTGTCAGTAGAATAGCCTTCTCGTTAAGGGGGAGTGTTGAAATATTGTAACTTCAAAGGATATTATAAATGTATTTTACTGATGTACACCAAGGGGGATGTTATTATTCCTTTGAGGGGGTGTTACTATTGTATTTGGTCATCATAGAGTCATGAGCTAAAGCCTCCTCTTGTGTCAGGTATTTAGTACCCAAATTAATAATAGAATATATTATTTTGAGTATTCCTAGGAGAAGTATGCCCAGACTATTTATTGGGGCCGATTTGTCTAATGAAAATTGTCAATTGACAATTAGTATAAATAGAGGAGTTTGGTTCTCATTTCAACAATAGATTCACTCACTTCTGTAGCTTATAGGAGAGAGAGAGACTGAACAGAAGGAGGAGAACAACTATTTTTGTGGCTGTCTTTTATACATCTTATACAGAGGAAGTTTTTGCAGGGTTATCTTCCCCTCGAGGGTTTCCCAGGATAAATGTTGTGTCTATATTGTGACTGTGTTTCTATCAATGAATCTTGATATGCTGCTATGTTTTTGAATTGAATACTATTGGAATTTAGTCTAGCATATGAAATTTAACACTCCATCTTGGAGCCTTCTAGCTACTAGTAATGACTACCAGAGAGTCTCCTTCAACTATCAATGAAGTTCATTGGTTCTGTAAGGCCCACAAAACCCCATTTATGAGGCCTTCCAGTTTTTCTAAGTTGTTACTGTTGATGCGTATATTTCCCCAAAAGATGCTAAGAATTATTCCCTTTGAGTCCCTGGTCTCTCTGTCCAAGCCAACAAAAGGTTCCCTTTCGCCTCTCTGTCAAATTTAAATTTGAATGCGCCAATCGAAGGTTTTTTCCATGAATCAAAGCTGCTTGGCTACTTAATCATTTTTCTAGGATGAGTGTTGTTTACAGGTAACTTCCAGATTCCCCATCCATAAATAATTTTTTTTCATTTACATCTATCGTGTAATCCTCCCGAGTCCATGGATTTAGTGTTGCAGTTTCTTTAAGATGAGCTTCTATGTTCGCCCAAATTTCCTCAACCCTTTGTTGTTTGTTTTCAAAAATTTTGAAATTCTAGGTTTTTTAGATTTCCTAGTCCGTGAAGCCTGGGAATAGATCCCAGATCCTATTCACTATTTTGTTTTTGAATATGTTCTTTAGCCATTCAGCTATTGTTATGTAGGGTCTTCCTTTATGTCTATAATGTATTTGGAAAATCCCATCACCTCTTTCCCAGATAACATCCGCAATTGGACATTCGTCCAACAAGTGGTTTATTGTTTTATTCTTGTTTTGACAAAGGCTACACCTTGAAGGTCCCTGAATCCCCCTAACTTGTCTATTATCAAATGTGAGAATGTGGTGTTTAAGAATGACCCAGCTCAAATCTACTATTTGGGCCACCATATTCCTCCCAAAAATTTTCTCCATTTAACGTCCTTTTCCAACCTGTGAGTTTTTGTTAACAACCCAATGGCCTCTTTGATATTGAACCTTCCAAGGTTGGAATATCCTCATCATATATTGTCTGAGGCATCGTTCCATTGGATCTTTCTGGAACAGAGTTCCATGTAGAAATATTACATATCCACTGTTGCTGCCATATTTTTCCACCAGTCCTTCTTATTTCACGTCCTGAATCTTTTGTTCGGGGCCCCAGAGTCCCAAAATTCACTCACCTTTTTCATCTGGCTATTCTGGAGATGGTGTATAAGTGTCAAAACGTTTATAATAAGAACCAAGAATGTTGCATTAAGAGATTTCAGAATATTACCAGTTTTCCTTCAGTCCTCCACCAGACCCCCCACTTCCTCTTTCAACCAGTCCTAGCAGGCATGGAAGAAGTTTATGGCAAACCCATCAGGTCTTGGGGCTTTGTCGTTCTCCATTTTCTTAACTACAGTGTCAAATTCTTCCAATTCAATTGGTTTCATAAGCATGAATTTATGCTCTTTCGTGATTACTTTTGGAATGTGACTTAGAACTTCCCTCTGGGAAGTATCCCTGTCCCAATATGGTTCCTCCATAATTTTAGCAAAAAATGTGTTCAATGTGAGTTCCAGCTCTTCCTGGCATTAGAGGAAATTTCAACTCAAAATGGGCCTCTTAAAATGAACTAATAAAATAATAGTTAAAATAATAAAATAATATTTGTTAATTTTGGAGGAAGAAAAGAAAAAAACTACTTTTTTGTTTGTATTTTTGACATATCTCCCTGTGTTTTTACTCAAATTTCAATTGGGAGAGCTCGTTGGATGCGGAATTAAATTTTTCATCCAACAAGTACCCACTCGGCATATTTTTTACGGACCCTCCTATCCCAAAAACAAGAAATACCTAAAAAAATAGAATGATGACATCATCATTTCATTTTTCAGGTATTTCTTGTTTTTGGGGTAGCGGGGTCCGTCAAAAGTATGCCAAGTGGGTACTCGTTGGATGTGGAATTTAATTATGCATCCAACGAGCTCTCCCGATCGAAATTTGAGTAAAAACATAGGGAGATATGTCAAAAATACAAACAAAAAAAGTAGTTTTTTTTTATGATACCTATCCCCAAATTTATATTAAAAAAGTGTTTAAGACCTATACGGTATTTCAAATTTAAAGCAATTTCATTAGCTAACACATGATGACATGGAATTTGAATAAAAGTTAAAAGGCCCATTATGAGTTGAAATTTCCTCTAATGGTTTCTGCAATCTGTCCTTCTTCTGTATTCAATCTAGCCATGCGGTTTCCCTGTCGATGTTGGATGGCAGCTTTATGGAAGAATCTGGTATTTCTTTCCCCTTCTTGGAGCCATTTGACCCTTGATTTCTGGTTCCATAAAACTTCTTCCTATTGTTCTCTTTGACTAAATTCATGGATCAAAACTTTTTATTGCTCCCGAATGTCCTCCGTAAAACCATTTTGCATACCTCTAGTTTGGACCTCTTTGATTTTTCCATCGAACTCTGCTTTAGCCTTGAAGATGTTACCAAAAGATTCTTTGTTGCAATTCTTGATTTTGGTTTTGAGGATTTTAAAATTTTGTTGAAACTAATACATCCACATTCCTCTAATGGTTGGAATTTCCTCCCACCATTATTTGAGTTTCTCTAGGAAGTAGGCCTAGAGGAGCCAAAAATTCTCGAAATGAAATGGTCTTCGCAGGTTAACCCCCACACTTTCCCATTCCAAATTAATTGGCCAGTGGTTTGATCCGACTAAGGGGAGTACCATAGCCCTCAGTTCTCCTCCAACCATCATCATGGATTCCGAAACCATAAAGTGAACAAGCTGATAAGCTATGCCTATGTTTCTTGTTCTTTTATTATTCCATGTAAAGGTACCGTTGGTTGTTCTAACATCCACCAATTCTAGGTTATCAATAACTTCACTAAAATACTCACTGATACGATTTAGTTGTCGTATCCCACCTTTTTTTTCATCCAAATTCTTGACCAAGTTGAAGTCTCCTCCCAGAATCCAGGGTTTTCCTTCCAACATCCTTTTGAGCACCCTGAAGGAGTCCATAAATTGCACTTTTTGTTATGTCGAAGGAGGTCCGTACACATTGGTCATAAACACACTGATACTAGTACCTAAAATATGGAAAGTTGCCAATAGAGAGTGCTGAGTTGCAGAGAATTCAGAGAGGGAAGCCTCTCTCGGGATCCAAAGAATCCCAATACCTCCAGCTGCTCATTTACCGTCTACTGCAATGGCCTAGGATTCCCCTCCAAATGTTTCCTTCGATAATCTTCAATTCTTCCTCTGATCATTTTATTTAATGTAGGAAAATTATACTCGTATATCCCAGTTCTATCCTTCTCCTTAGAGGATGAATCTTCAAGGTTTTACAACCTCTTATATTCTAGGATGTGATCTACATTGATAACTTTTTTATTCACGGGAGAAAGGGTTACATCTATGGTGCGGTATTTCCCAGATGCCACCTATTGTGCCCCTACCATTTGAATCCTTTGCACATTACTATGACTCCCTCATTTTTCTTTCTTTCTTTTCTTTTTGTTGTTAGGATTTTTGAGGGATTCAGATGATACCCCAAGAAACTTCATCGATTTGTGCTTGATTATCACTTTTTCGAGTAATATGACTTGTTGTGGAGGGATATTTTTAGGGACCTTCTTAGAGCATGCCGTTTCCAGACCTGCCAAATCCAGATCACCTATCTCTATTTCTTCCTCTTCCTCTTTAGATATCTTATTATCGTCTTCTTTATTTTCCTGACGCTCTTCCTAGGTCTAGATCTTCGAGTTTAGTTCATTAGCTTTAGTTTGTTATTCCTAGATATTTTCTTCCTGCTGATTGGTAATCTGCTTGGGATCTTAGAAGGCTTCAAACCTATTTTGCATTTGGAATTTTTTTTCGATCTTAGGGCCCATAGTCTTCTTCGATGATGTTTTTTTGGTTTGGACTTTGGTAAACCTCTCAGGATCTTGATTTTCTTGATCTTTCTTACCTCTTGGTTTTTTATTCTGTGGGAATTATTTGAACAAGTGTCCATGCTCATGACATTGCCTGCATATAAATTGTATCTTCTCATATTCGATTGCTTGAAACCAATCCTCATGCTCCCATATTAAGTCAATTCCATCTGGAAGATCCTTTGATATCTCAACATAAATGCAGATCCGTTCATAGGATGTGTACCACCTCTGTCGAGTTTGCTCTGAGACTTTAACAAAGCTCCCTAGGATGTTCCCAATATCTGTCAAGATTTCTTTATACCAATATTTAGTGGGAAGGGAATAGATTCTGATCTAGATTGGGGATATTGTGATATTTTCCTTGTGTGGATTGAATCTTTCTTTACATGGATTTAAGAACATACCATCATAATTAAAGAAATAAGGCCCGCTATCAAATATTCTTGTTCTATCTTCTTCATTAAAGAATATAATTGTGAAGAAGCCTTTGGCTCCTAGTTGCATATCAAAGTGGACTTGTGTTTTCCAGGTTGTATTTATCCACCACACTAAGGTCTTCTCTATGGGACGGAGCCCAACAATTTTACCAATGAGAGCCCGCTCCTTCATGTAGTTGATGTCTTCCATTATACGATCCGATTTGATCTGAAGCTTTGGTACAGTCTTCAATTTTGGCACACACTACCATGCTTTTATGTTCTCTCCCTTCACCTTGGTTCTTTATTGGATCCACTTGTACCTTCGCCATCCTTCCTTGGATGAGTATCCAATGCTTTATGTTTTCCTTTGTTTCTCTATTTCCATCTCTGAGCACTGCACATGGGGCTTTACCCTGCCATCCCTTGGCTCGTTCATCCCAAGACCCGGTCCCCCCTGCCTATGAAACAGGCCTAATCACTTGGCCCATCCCTCAAGACCCGACAATCATTACAACTTGCAGTCACTGTGAAACCTCCTGCCTCGCTCTCCTATGCACCAACCGTCCTCCCCGTTTAAACCTTAATAAGAGTGATACCTGTTCCAAGTGAATATAAGATCTTGATAAATAACTAAATCTATTTGTCTTTACATTTAAAAAAATAAATAAAGTCAGCAAGAATTCAATAGTTAGAAAAGGATCTTTGGTATGTATCTATAATATTGTTTCTCCTTAATATTACAGGTCCTGGTCATCTCGAGGGTCATAAAGAATATATCTAAGGCTTAAATACGTCAATTATCACATCACTCAAGAAGGACTTGGTTGGAGAAACCCTGGCAAAGTAATACTTAGATGTGTAAATGAGAAAGATTCTACACAACTCTTAACTAAGTTTCATGCAGGACTTTGTAGGGGCCATTATCCAGCAGACACAACAAGCCATCAAATCCTTATAGCCAGTTATTACTAGCTCTCATTACTTATAGATATACACAAATTTGTGAGGATTTGTCACAAATGTGAGATGTTCATGGGAAAGAAAAGGATAGGAGCCTTTCCTTTGCAATGATTTTTTGCATTATCCCCTTTCTAGTTGTGGGGGCTTGATTTCATTAATAAATTAAACAAAAATTCAAGCAATGGATTTTCATAGATCCTTACGATAACTGAAAAAGGCCACTAATAAAGTTAGTATGGAATTCCTAGAAGAGAATATTTTCACAATATTTGGGTTTTCGTCCAAAATAACAACCAACAATGCCAAAAAAATTAGTTCAAGCGAGATCACATCATTCTACTTCAAATATGGCTTTATCCTATCCCACTCATCCAAATACTATCCCCATTGAAACGGTCTTGCAAAGTCAAGTAATAAGAAATTAATGACCATCCTTAAGAGAATAATTGGAAGTAACAAAAAGTATTGGGATAGAAAAATTAAATATGCACTTTGGGGTGATAGAATAACTAGGAAATGAGCAATAAGAAAGAATCCCTTTCAGTTGGCATATGGTTCAACTTCCTCATTGCCTATCTATCTTCAATTTCCAGTGTATGAGATGCTTCAAGAATATTGTTTAGAAGAATATTCCATGCCAAATAGAATCAATTAGTTAATTGAATTAGACAAAATCCAAAGGAATTCTCTTGACAAAAGTATGAGAAACCAAGAGAATTAGGTTAAAACAACATCTCAGAATTTTGCAAAACCAAGGTCCTTTCATATTGGAGATACAATTTTACTATGGGACAAAAGAAGGGAGAAACTAGGAAAACATGGGAAGTTCGATAGTATTTTGATATGACCATTCATCATATCCGACGTGACTGACACCAATTCATTTCTTCTAAATACCATGAAAGGAGAAAAGTTTTTCGGGTGTGTGCAAGAAGTTGAGGGACCTTTTATATGCAATGGTGGAGTAAAGTCAATCACTCTTAATCCAAAAAAAAAAATCATCCCAAGCAATCTCGAACCTGCCAAGCCTAGTCCCAAGGCTGGAAATAGGCATGCCAACTAGGATAGTAAGACAAATCATGCCTCCATTTTAGTGAACAAAATCGTGTGCACGATTTTGTTCCCTAAAATGGAGGCGTGATTTGGAAAGCCTGCTTTTTTTTTTTAAACTGGTCGAGGCCATGTTTTTCTCCTCACCACGTGGCTATTGGACCATTGAGGAGAAAATATCAACTATAAAAACGTGATTTGGGGTGTGCCAAAGCCCTCCATCTCCACCTTTGGATAAACCTCCCCTTTGTGAGGTATTTTCCTCATTTCTTTTCATGTTTTTTCTTTTTATTCATCAATTTATTTTCCCTAGATTGAAAAACTAAACCATATTAAATTAAATTATGGCCAATTGAATCAAAAACCCAATGGAATTTCCCAATTGAAACAAAAACCCAATGGCATTTCCTAATGGAATCGGCCAATTGAAACAAAAACCCAATGGAATTGGCCAATTGAAACAAAAAACCAATGGAATTGGCCAATGGAAACAAGAACCCCAATGTAATTGGACAATTGAAACCAATTCCACAATTTTATGATGAAAATTAAATAATTTTGATTATTTAACAAAATTCATACCCAAAATTCCCATGCCCAATGGAAAACAAAACCCTAATTAACTGAAAAAAGAAATGAATATATTGACATTTTTTCCTTGTCATGTTTTATTTTCTGTTGACATTTTGTACACTCTAATGTTGAGTCATTAAGTTGTGTATTTTATATAGTTGGTTGTGATATGATCCAAACCATCCCACTGTATCTATGATAACAATTATTGATGTAGGAATTGACAAGTGGCCTCATCTAAACGAATTACCCTGCTTTCCTCACAGAAATATAGTCACCCTCATTGACAATAGCTACCATAGCCATTGAATATCACCCTCATCAAAATTATAATAATCTTCATTATCAATAAATGGATTAGAAATTGATTACCAACTTCATTCAACAATAGCCGCTCCCATTAACAATAAATAGCTTATGAATAGACTAACACTCAAACAACGTGATCCATAACTAGAATAGATACTAACTACTAGTCTCATCCATATTACAATTCCCCTCATTAACAATAATCAAAACATGAAATAGCTGCCAATCTCATTAATTATCCCTAACTATAACCCTTTTCATTTAAATATTAGTTTCCCAATTGAATTAACTAAAATTATTATTGAACAATAACCCCCTTTAATTAAAGATAGTAAAACTAACATCCTAATCCAAATGATATTCTCTCTAATGGTATCTATATTAAGAATAAGTGTCATTCTCATCGTAATAAAGTTCACTAAATCACTATTTCCATATGCATATTCACAAGGATCCTTGTGAATCCATACCAAAATCCACAAATAAACACCTTATAATTTTGATGAAACTTCTCGAAGTTTCTCTTCCAAGAACATCAATAAACACCATGATAGTTTTGATGAAACTTCCCAATCCAAGTGTCAAAATAAGGTATAGAATCTTCCCATGCTTTTAACAAATATTTCGTCTTGAATGAAGGGTACTTTTTGGTTAAGGTCAAGACAACAAAGTTCAACAATAAAGTCTGTGAACGTGAAGATACATAGGTAGGTTGATGTATTTGATTAAACATGCCAATCACATACTAGATCATACATGATATTTAATCTAGTGGAACCCTTGCAACCATAAAATCCATAAAGTTCTGCTAAATAACCATTGGAGTCCAAAAAACATCACACTACAACAAATAGTTACATATCTAAAAAAATCGTTCCCTATACTGGGATTTTATTCATCAACAGCACATTATGTTGCCTATTCTAGGGTCTAGTTGTTGCCTCTACCCACAATCTAGGAGCTGGTCCTGCAAAGGCAATAATCAACACCTCACAAATTCAGCAAAACTTCATAATCCAAGCCTTAAAATAAGCTAGAGGAGCTTCACAATCAACATATGCACTCAAGACACTTTATATACAGATGCATGTACTTAAAAATTAGAATTAATACTTGAATTTAGGACATAAATATGAAATGAAAAAATGTTAAATGTTTATTCTTTACTGTAAAATTCAAGATCAAATTTTAAATTGACATGATAGATTTAGTTTATATTTCAATAGTTATACAGTTTTCAGTTCTTAGATATGTCATTATATCATGTTTATATTTTTAATGATATTTTATTTGTATTTATGATTGTAGTGGCTACTATGGATCATAACAATGCGGAGATACTGAGGTTTATTGGCCATTTGAGAGAGATTGGTTCAGCTTGGAGGGGTGGAGATGAGCTCTGTCGCTCCTTGTCAGATTCATTGTTGTCTATTGTTGATACAATTACAAGATTGAATAATGTGTTGTATAGCATCACATCTTACAGGAAGAGGAAAAGGCAACAATAAGCTGATGGCTTGAGTTACAATGAGGTAAAAAAACTGAAAATAACAAAACAAGTCATCTATTCATTGTTTAGACTACCTGGGATGGATGACATTCTGGAGATCAGCAGGCCACATATTTCTATTGAGTGATGCAATTTTCAACCCATTAGAGACAATTGGATGGATAGGTGGTACATGGTTTTTGACATTCCCCCTCACAACAATAGGGAAGTACCGATGTACTTCCTCCAAAAATTGTATGCAGAGTTTGTGATGGGGAAACATGCCAACTATTTTGACATGTTGGGATTCCAGGGAGTTGATAGGGAAATGCCCCAACACTGACCCCATGCTAGGCATAGAGATGCCAATACACAGATACCTACACCCCATGCCTAGTTACTGAGGGTAAACATCCCTCCTACACATGACATGGTTTCCCAGACACAGGATGCATTTTTTACTCTAGCTGAGATGGTCTCTCGACACATGACCACTATTGACCAGAGAGCGTCCTCTTCCTCCTGATGGTGTACAACCACAAGCTTCTGGTGGTGGAGGGACATCTGTTGGTGGGGATAGAATGACATCCCATGTGCCTCAAAGTGAGCCACACGTCTACACATCGTGTGGGGGATCCTGTTATGGTCCTGGACCAAGACATGGTACCACTACGATGAATGGTAGTTAGGTAAGGACATTGTTTTAAAACTTTGTTATTGTTCAATTTTTAATTGTTCCATACTATATCTAACATATTAAAAGATTCATAATATATATGCAATATTTACTCTTGTAGGATTCAGATGCCTGTCATAGGGGTGGTACTGCACCCGGTGTGTTTGTACCCGAGGCCCAAAGAACCACAATTGAGGTAATATTTAAACACTTGTCATTTTGTTATTACATATAATTTTTTTAATGCATGTGTTAGTTTTGACTAATTTATTAAAATGTCTAATATTTACAATTTTTGAAGTTGCAGGAACCCCGCTTAGAACGTGATGCTGGAGACATTGATATCAACGACATATTCCAAGGTGGAATTTATGACTATTTGAAGAATGTAAGTACATGGGTTATGATTGAATCTTGTTCAAATTATTTAAATTTCCTACTGTACACTCCTTTATAGATCGCTAATGTAAATATAATTTTTAAACTTGCAGATGCTAGATGAATCTGAAGAGGGGCAAGAAATTGATGGAAGCGGTCAGTCCCATGGTGGAGATATGTCCCAGGAAGGGGTAAGTATATTACAACATGTTATTTTTTCAGTACATATTATTCCATCCATTCAAATCCATGTCTAACTATGGTAACACTTTATGAATGCAGACGTCATCATAGATCCCTGCATTGCCTCTTTGGTTTGGATCTCCCCGTAGTCCAAACATAGATAAGTGGGTTGTTTACACTAGATGAGGTCGCTCTTCCTTGAACATAGCGGGTGTACCTGAGGATCAACCTACTCATCCCATAGTAATATACACACTTCCAATGGCAATTGTTGGTTAGCTATGTATTCACTTCACAAGTGGTTTTTCTTAATGTTATTTTCACATGTTTACAACATCATGATGTAGAGTCATCCATGCCATACCTTAGTGGGTTGTTGATGCCACTGTCAATGCCGCATCTACAATAGGGATAAGTCACAGTGAGGTACATCTACTTGAATATTTGTAATTGTACATTTCATTTGTATTGTTTCTGGACATGCACGATGTCTAACTATTTAATCATTTGGTGAATGTAGCCACACCCTGGTCCATTAGTGCACACAACTGAGGTTGATGTTCAACCTACAGCTCCTCTTACTATTGAAGAGCACCAGCCTCATCTCCTAGAAATGGTTTTTTCGGTGAGAAGTTCATTTTTTACATAATTGATTAGTACTTTCTCATTCATGTACATGTTGATAATTATTGAGATAATTGACATTTTTTTTATTTGCAAAGAAGCATGGCAATGAGGCTCACTGCAAGGATGAGCATAGCAGAGGCACCTACACCCTCGACACCACAGGCACCTATACCCCTGATGGATGCAATGAGTCTTTGTTTTATTTACAATTGAGTCAAATTTTAAATTTTCAAACTTTGTTATTGATGGACAGTACTAGTTCCGTTACCTGATCAAGAAATATTGTCATTGATTTGCAGTCACCAGATATGCACAGTCGTCGTAGATAGAGCCGAAGAGCATCAGGGTCCAGGAAAAACAAGAGAAAGTTAGAATTTTGATGTGTTATTCTGGGACAAATATGTATTTTTATGTACAATCCGGAGTTAGAGTATATGGGCGCGGTCCAAGACAGATGTACTTTTGTTTGCACATGTACATAAAATATGTTTTTGATACATGTACATTGACAGGCCATAGATCTAGGCCTTATATTTTTGTATTATAACTTTCATGGTATAAAAATATTTCATATCAAGGCTCTTGAGATATTCATGGTTCATTCTTTTAAGTGTGATTATACATGTGTGGTGAAGAATGTTTCTATGTGTAATGTTCCCAATGTTTTATAGATTTTACGTTTGTATGGAGATATCAGTTATAAATTTGAGAACAATGCACAATTACAATAAATTACGTAATGACAAAAATGTACATTTTAATTTTTTTTTACCACGATCCAATTGCATATACAATGTTATATTAACAATGTGAAATTGTATTCAAAAAGATTGAACATAGGTCTAATACACATTTAAGCACCTAACACAGCAAAGCAACTAATCCAGCTTGTTGGAATACAAAAGCACCTTACCCACATAATATCCTAACAAACGTTTAAAGGATGCATGAAGTTGACACACTTAAATGATGCACTAGTGTGGTCTACATAAATAAACTTATTTTTTGGCATGATGTCTTTCATCTAACGAATACATGGGATACACATCAAACCTAAAAGTATCTGAGTATTATAAGGTTGATTCAAAATAATGGTTATGACTATATCCTGCACATTATGTATGTCTTGCACATTATTTTATCATTTTGTTAATATACATGGCATTTGATGAATGGTCTCAAGTAACAACTTTGAAAGAGATGAAAGTTATGTGTGATTAATGTACATGGCATTTTCGAAGCATTCATAGCGTGAAGATATATATATATATATATATTGTAATAATAGTGTAATAGAATGGCCACTTGTTTCTAAACATAAACATGTTCCATTACATGGTTACTGATGTAATGGCATTGTCTCCTCATGCATTTCATTGTACAAATGCTCACATCTCTTATATGAGGGGAAGATCTATAATCTCCTTCAAGCTGAACTTTATGTGCAAAAATTTCACATTCACTTACTGAGCAAAACCCTAGTTTCCAAAATTAACAAAAAAAATGATCCCTTGTCCATGGACCCAGAGTAGAGGGCCACTCTAGCACTATCGCGATGTACTGAATCCAACGGAGCTGCTGGTTCATCGATCCGAGCAATGGTCATCAATCTATGGAACATTGAATCACACCTCCCATAGGCTTTTAGGGACACCCGTTGAATCCCTAACCAGGGCATAGAGTGGAAACCATGCATCAAAAAGGGCTTTTAGTGGGTTGTGCAAGCATGTTTAGGCAGGTTCCATGTGGGAACACTAGCCACATGTTCACGGTCAAGGAATTTGCAAAGCCGACCCATATGTGTAGAAATTGGACATTCACTTATTCAGCAAAACCCTAGTTTCCAAAATTGACCAAAATAATGGTCTCTTCTCCATGGAAGTAGATTAGAGGGCCACCCTAGCACTACCTCGATGTCCTAAATCCAATGGAGCTAACGGTTTGTCAATCCGAGCAATGGTCATGATTCTATGGCTTGTCGAATCCCAACTCCTCCAGACTTTCAGGGACGCCTGTTGAATCCCTACCCAGGGCATAGAATGGAAACCATGCATAAAAAAGGGCTTTCAGTGGGTTGCGTAAGCATGTTTAGGCATGTGTTATGTGGGAACACTAGCCACACCTTCATGGTTGAGCAATGTGTGAATTTGACCCCCATGTGCAAAAATTTCACATTCACTTACTCAGAAAAACCCTAGTTTCCAAAATCGACCAAAATAATTGTCTCTTCTCCATGGAGCCAAACTAGAGGGCCACCCTAGTGCTCTCCCAATGTCCTGAATCCAATGGAGCCAATGGTTTTTCAATCTGAGCAACGATCATGATTCTGTGGCACGTTGAATCCCACCTCCTACAGGCTTTCAGGGACACCTGTTGAATCCCTTCCCGGGGCATAGAATGGAAAATGTGCATAAAAAATGGCTTCTACTAGGCCATACAAACATGTTTAAGCATGTGTTGTGTGGGAATTCTAGCCACACCTTCATGGTTGATCAATATACAAATTTGACCCCCATGTGCAAAAATTTCACATTCACTTAATGAGCAAAACCCTAGTTTCCAAAATTGACCAAAATAATTGTCTCTTCTCCATGGAACCATATTAGAGGGCCACCCTAGCACTATCTCGATGTCCTGAATCCAACAGAGCTAATAGTTCATCGGTCCAAGCAACGGTCATGATTCGGTGGAACATTGAATCCCACCTCCTACAGGATTTCAGGGACACCCGATGAATCCCTACCCGGGGCATAGAATGGAAAACGTGCATAAAAAAGGGATTCCAATGGGCCATCCAAGCGTGTTTTAGCATGTTTTATGTGGGACTGCTAGCCACATGTTCACGGTCAAGCAATATGTGAATTTGACCCCCAAGTGCAAAAATTTCACATTCACTTACTGAGCAAAACCCTAGTTTCCAAAAATTGACCAAAATAATAGTCTCTTATCCATGGAACTAGATTAGAGGGACACCCTAGCACTATCCCAATGTCTTGAATCCAACAGATCCAATGGTTCGTCAATCCGAGCAACGGTCATGATTTTTTGGCACGTACCATCCCACCTCCTATAGGATTTCAACGACACCTATTGAATCCCTACTCGGGGCATAGAATGGAAATCGTGCATAAAAAGGGGCTTTTGGTGGGTTATGTAGGTGTGTTTAGGCATGTATTATGTGTGAATGCTAGCCGCACCTTCACAGTCAAGCAAGATGTGAATTTGACCCCCATGTGCAAAAATTTCACATTCACTTACTGAGCAAAACCATAGTTTCCAAAATTGACCAAAATAATGGTCTCTTCTCCATGGAACCAAATTAGAGGGCCACCCTAGCACTATATCGATGTCTTGAATCCAATGGGGATAATTATTCATCTATCTGAGCAATGGTCATGATTCTATGGCACATACCATCCCACCTCCTATAGGCTTTTAGGGACACCTGTTGAATCCCTACCCGGGGCATAGAATGGAAATTGTGCATAAAAAAGGGCTTCGGGTGGGTCATACAAGTGTGCTTAGGCATGTGTTATGTGGGAATGCTAGCCACACCTTCACGGTCAAGCAATATGTGAATTTGATCCCCATGTGCAAAAATTTCACATTCGCTTACTGAGCAAAACCCCAGTTTCCAAAATTGACCAAAATAATGGTCTCTTCTCCATGGAACCAGATTAGAGGGCCACCCTAGCACTATCCCAATGTCCTAAATCCAACGGATCTGATGGTTCATCGATCAAAGCAATGATCATGATTCTGTGGCATGTACCATCCCACCTCCTACAGGATTTCAGGGGCACCTGTTGAATCCCTACCCAGGGCATAGAATGGAAACCATGCATGAAAAAACTATTATATTTAAAGGTTTCAATGATCTCAGTACATGCACACTAAAGTCAACTTCATGAATCAACATGATTTGAAGCATAAGTCCACCGTATTTGAAAAAGTTGAGTTGGACATTAGATTGATTCTTAATTGAGTTGTGACAGTAAGATAAGATTAGGGTTAGGATTAGGGTTTCGTAGGTAGGGTTATGGTTATGGGCCATGTATGTTAAACAATAAACCCTAGTTAGGGATAGGGTTTTCCAATTTTGGCCTTCGTTGGCATGAAATGCATTGTCTAGCTTTGGCCCAAATATCTTATTATCTTTTATTATCTTTTAAGTAGAAATTAAACTTTTAAATAAGAAAATGAGATGAAATTCCAACACTACTATGCACTACCCCTTTGGCAATGGACATGCGAGTATAAGAGGTGAGTTGTCAAGAATGAAATTATACAAGCCTTAAAACATACGTTTATCATTTCGGCATCTTGTTTCCATCATCCTAGTTGTATATATCGGTTGAAAACATTGACAATATTACCTACTTGAAAAATTAGGGTTTTAGTCTTGTAAGAGAGCCTACAATGAACTTTGATAGGTATGACGTACAGAGGTACATGTATGTATTCTAATGTTATGTATATCATGTGAATGAGATCTTGAAATGTTCATATGATTGATATATGTGGTTTATTGATCATACGTAAAATTTGGCATGTTCATTAACTTGACATACAAGAGAATTTTTCGCATATTTATAAACAACATTATGGAAAATTTTGCATATCAAGAACAAAAAATTGACATATTCATAAGAAACATACATGGGAAAATTAAAATTATGATACATACCTCATCATGCTAGATCCCACCTAATATCATACAACCAAGGCCTCCGGATCATCTCTTATAATGATGGTCTCCATTAGTCTCTTGTGCTATGTGTCTGGTAAGAAGTAGCGTACAAGAACACAAAATTGACATATTCATAAGAAACATACATGGGAAAATTAAAATTATGATACATACCTCATCATGCTAGATCCCACCTAATATCATACAACCAAGGCCTCCGGATCATCTCTTATAATGATGGTCTCCATTAGTCTCTTGTGCTATGTGTCTGGTAAGAAGTAGCGTACAAGAACACAAAATTGACATATTCATAAGAAACATACATGGGAAAATTAAAATTATGATACATACCTCATCATGCTAGATCCCACCTAATATCATACAACCAAGGCCTCCGGATCATCTCTTATAATGATGGTCTCCATTAGTCTCTTGTGCTATGTGTCTGGTAAGAAGTAGCGTACAAGAACACAAAATTGACATATTCATAAGAAACATACATGGGAAAATTAAAATTATGATACATACCTCATCATGCTAGATCCCACCTAATATCATACAACCAAGGCCTCCGGATCATCTCTTATAATGATGGTCTCCATTAGTCTCTTGTGCTATGTGTCTGGTAAGAAGTAGCGTACAAGAACACAAAATTGACATATTCATAAGAAACATACATGGGAAAATTAAAATTATGATACATACCTCATCATGCTAGATCCCACCTAATATCATACAACCAAGGCCTTCGGATCATCACTTATAATGATGGTCTCCATTAGTCTCCCGTGCTATGTATCTGGTAAGAAGTAGTGTACAAGAACACAAAATTGACATATTCATAAGAAACATACATGGGAAAATTACAATTATGATATATACCTCATCATGATAGATCCCACCTATTATCATACAACCAAGCCCTTCATATCATCTCTTATAATGATGGTCTACATTAGTCTCTCGTGCTTTGTATCTAGTAAGAAGTAGCGTACCTTCAATGAATTCTGACTAGGCATTGTTCGTACCTGGAAACTTGTACAGATGATTAAGTTGGTAAAGTGATACACACTTGCACCTGGTTTGTAATCCCTGTAAACATATACACCCTTATTTCTTGCATTGTTGTCATGTGTAAGATATTCACCTTTAACAACCATAGACCTGATGGGGAAGTGGTTGTTTTCGTCATTAGTCATGGACATAATGAGGGTTTGCTTTCCCTCTATACAACGTGCCAACCAGTAATCACCACCCCATTCACTATATTTTGAGGCAACAACTGCGTATATGTGTCCTGCATAGTATGATTGTAGGTATATGATCAAATATTTTCCATGTGATACAAGGCCATTAATGTGAGTTTCAAGACTACGTAAATTTTACAAAAAAATGTTAAGGAAATGCATCATACCATGTTGTACAAGTTCTGATACATGATCAAAATCTGTAGAAATAGACAATTGGTCTTCTTCCAATGGAGTTAACTCAACAATTCCACCCTGATCAAGTGGAAGTGATATACGATCCCATCCAACAACCCAATCCAATTATTCACACACATCCCAGTCACCATCACAACAAGACGGAAAAAAACAAGCGAGTTTTCTGGTCCAAATTTCAAATACTAGGTTACCAGAGCTTTGAACTGAATGAAAGCCACGAGTCCTAGGAACAGTCTTGCATTCCCATGCATGTGAATGATCTATGTCTACCACCTCCCAAAAAAATCTCTCTACATGTCTCTTTCTTGTGGATTCTACTCGCATAGCTGATTCCTCTCCCATTACTCATGTGCACCACCTGACTATAGATTAAGCATTTCGAATATTAGATATTATAGATAATTTCAATTACTCTCTTCGTAGGGCTATTTTGACACATGCTCCGGCTCCATCATGCTCTCCTTTACCATGCCCAGTCTCAAAATAGTTCCACATATGTGGAACTTTGTAGTTTTTATGCAATGAACACAACCATTGAAATATGTGTGCATTTTTTAACTGACCAGCACATCCATCAGACCAAATCCAATGTCGATCCATCTGTATGTTCCTGCCCTTCAAATGATCATACAACATGATGAAGAAATCATGTACATAGTGGAAGTCATGGCACCTATCATCACTTATGTAGAAGTGATATTCCTTTAGAATTTCTCTTTGCTCTTCACTGCTATTTGGGCCATGCCTATATGTGATATGCACCATCAAGGAAACCTGCTCAGAGTGATATTACTGACTCTAGATCTCATTTTGAGGTTGCAGAGTGTATTTCTCGGCAAAATCAACAACTAAAAGTATAGTACCACGAGGAAATGTATCTCTGCATATTCTAAACTTCTCATCCTGCTATCATGCCAAGTGGACATGCTGAACATATTGACATGTATTTTCAATAAATTCCTTGAAGAAGACACTAACTTGTACCTATTGACACAAAATGATCTCAATAACAGGTTTTTTGTAAGTAAGGAATGAAATGCAATTGTTCAAACATAAATTTATAGATAAATGCATGTACCTGAGTTGTCACCAATTGTATTTTTTTTGCTTTCTTTCCCTGAGACTATTTCATAGCTGATATATTTGAAACTTTTCATGTCTGTAACCATATTCCCAAATTCATTGTCTCCAGTATCGTGCATACATTGGCTATATAATGCCATTCCAGCACAGTTGGAGCAAGTTCCATCCAAACATGATTTTGCATAGTAAGTTTGCCCCTCAGGACTATTGCACATGATACTATGAATGAATTCTCTTGATGAGGTCGGTGGTATTGTCAAGGAGCAATCCTGCACATGGTTAGTATGCAACACATGACAAATGAACAAAAATGTTTCATAGTAATATTCATATTCTACATGGTATATAACACAACAAGTGTTACGAAGAGTATTTATTCTAACATACCAAGGCTTACATTTCTCAAAAGATCTTTGCCCCAAATTCAATTGTCTATGTTCATTCCTAAATTTATCATATAGTTGTGTCTGTGTTATATCAAGAATATGATTAATATGTGGATCACGGTCCTTTGAACCCCTTCTCAGTTTTACTACACCCTTCTGGTTTGAAGAAGGCCTTGTGTGATCATACCAAAAACTCTGCACTAGTCCCTTTACTGCATCAACTAGCTTCATGTCACGACATGGAAACCGACCAATAAAGGCCCAAAAATATGTCTAGGTAATTGTGTCAATATGTTCTCTTCTAATAGAATACCTACGGAGGGTTTTTACATTCAAATTAACTAGTTTAGATGTAGTCTTGAGAAAAAGAAGGACCCTAGTGTTCTTATTTACAATTTCTTGTGACAACACACAACGATCCGCATTGCGGTCCTTTGACCATGTGTTCTTACGAATTTTACCAAAGGAATCTACTAAGATTTTAACTATATGCGAACTTGGCCTACAAGGCTTTATCATCTTTATCCCTAATGATTTCCTAACAATATTCATGCCCCTAGATTTTAACAATGATAAAAATAATCTACATTTATCTCCATCACATTTAGAAACAAAATATTTATTTAGTATCTATTGAGTTTGATAAGTGATACTACGTTTAGATAGCGTACCTTCAATGGAATTGAGGAGTCCTTCATCAACTTGTATACGCTTCGGAGTTCTTCGATGTGTGCTTTCTAATGGAGGTAAGGGGGTTGGATTTCTATCATCTAGTGCATCAACAATACGCTCTGGCGTTTTAGTAGTAGCTTGTTGTCCTTCATTCTCTTCCTGGTAGTTGGATGGTGGAAGTCCAACATCCTCATCGATGGTATGGTTAATATTTTCTTCTTCAACAGTAGGCTCCATGTCCAACGCCTCTTCAAGAGTAGGCTCCATGTACAACGCCTCCTAATGAGCTTCGTCTTGAGACGGTAACTCATCACTTTGACTTGATGTCAGATTTGAAACATACCCTAATGAGCACCTACGTTTTGCTTCTTGAATACTTCCATGGGGTGCTTGTTCAAAAACTATTGTGGAAATTGAAGGTCCCTCTAGTGAATGCTTCCTTTTTTATTGTGCTGGATTAATAGGATGAACCGTTGTATCCTCTATAATTGGATTTGGATTAGTTTCCAAAGAAAGCCTCCGATTTATCATGTCTATTCTTTTCTTTTCTTTCTCTTCTTCGATATCTTATTGAGGTCTCTTCTTCCTTGCTGATTTTCTTCCTCGGTTACGTGCATTCCCCATCACCACAATGATCAATGTCAATATAGCTTTTTTGTTGTTGCTCCTTAATTACAAGCTTTGAAACCTTTAACTTTCTTTATAACTATTGATCCTTCAAGTTGCTTCAATCTTCCTTCTCATTTGTTCATATTTCCCATCAAAAAAATAATGAATGGGAAAATTTACCTTCAATTCTCTTGAATAATCAGAAAATGAAAGTTAAATCATAAATTGTTCCTCAAGCTGATTTTCTTGTACAATTGTGTATATCCACTATCACCATGAAATGACATTGAAGCTTGATATATTATCATGTGTGCTCCTCAACCATGAAATATATCCTCAATGTTTCACCTGCATAACAAAAAGAATGATAGAGAATGTGTAAATTGTGAGTATTTTCACAGGTGGGCTCGTGCTCCTGAAAAAAAAAATGTGGTAATGGGATAAATTCATAAAACCAGAGTGAAGTTGCTCTTGGGAAAAACCAATACACTGTTTTTACAGTCCCAAAATGTGCACATGTTATATAGAGTAAAAACGCGTACACGATTTGTTTAAGTATAATGCGCATGGGATATGGTTAAGCACAATTAATAGAGTGGGTGCATTGCTAGGGCAATGAATAATATCATAACTTCCGAAATGTTTTCTATGGCTAGCAACAAAACAAATGTTTTTAGTGTTCCCTTCTTTTCATGCATATAAATGTTTCTCTCTATAGTCCCAATAATCCCTACATATCCATATCTCTTTCTAAATATACCTCCCTCATTCTCTTTGCATCCCTCCCTATATGTTCCTTTTTCTCCCTTACTCCATCCCTCCATACTGATGGTGATGAAGACGATGATGATTATCATGATGGTGATGATGATGATGATGATAATGATGTCAATTATGGTGATGATGATGTTCATGATGTTGATGGTGATGATGATCATTGCCAAAATCCCAAATTTTTCGAAAAAATTAAAATTTTGAAAATACAGATACTATTCAATAACGCTGTCAGCTAATTGTTTTAATTAGTTATATATTAATGATTTCATAATCTAAATTATCTACTTGATTATGTTTATTTTATAGAATAATTCTTTTTTAGTTTAATGACTTATTTTTCTTTGCGACCATAAGGTGCAACTGTCTTGGTATTCTGGGGCTTACTTAGCTTTGAGCTAACGCAGAAAGTTTACCTGCTCTTACAGATTTACAGGTAAGAAAGATCCAGTGCTGCTTGTCAATAATCCTAAAGCATTCAGATATATGTTCATTGCAAAAATAATAGCTCAGTAAAAGAATATAAATGCTATTCAATTTCAAATACTTTTATGAGGTAAAACCATTAAATCGTTAATCTTTTTAGAGATGCCATGGAATTGAGATTCAATCCTATCAGTATTGGTGACAGTTGCTTTCTCTCTAGTAGTGGTAATTTATAGCTTTTATTGCGTACTAATCTCTTCGATGTTTACCATAGTCGTCATGTATAATGCCTTAAATCTTTCTTTACATGCAGACTAAAGATGGCAGGGTTTTTACGTTAAGGGTCTATCTTAAATTGTGAACATATACCATTTACGTCATGATAAATTTTGGTTACTCCTTGTGATGTGAAAGTAATGTGCAAATGATAAAGAGTTCTTTTATACTTTTATTCTATTTTCTAAATCTTTGAGGTTTTAAAGGAATTATATCCCCTTACATAATGCTATCAATTAGACTATGTTAGTGTTAATGAACTAATTTCCTCTACACATAACTTACTTGGAAGATATCGTCCAGTTAATGTTATTAAGTCATCAAAGTTACCTATTGACAAGCCTGATAAATACGATAAGGCTTAATATTTTTATTTGTAAACTTAATAGTTTCTATATATATATATATATAAATACTCCAATGCATGACTAGAATTAATCTAGCAAGATGGGTATCTTATCATAAGAAGGTTTTTTATGAACTCCTTTTATAAATATTAAAAAGGCATAACCCATGATAGAGTTATAGTTGTTTGTTGAACGAATACTTTGCAATGTATAAATGAAAGGGGTCATAAAATAGACCGCGCCCACGATGATTTTATGGTTAAACATTGATCTAAAGTTTTATAACCATTTATTATATGTGTCCCTTGCTTGCATAATGTGCTAGGTCACGTAAAAGTTTATAACCTTGCTATGTTATAACCCTAACCTTCGATAGATTTATAATCGTTGGAATGAATCAACATCGTGTTTGTATAATAGATGGGTCATAGTATTGACTATACCCTTAATAAGTTTAAGACCTAACAATAACACTAATGTTTTGATGTTTACACTCCAGCGTGCAGGCTAGGTTGACTTCAGGGTATCAAACCTTAAAGAAACTTCGAATCTCCAAGTGATTGGAATAATAATTCATTTGTTGATTGCATGTTGAGACTATATAATTTCACCCACTGCATGCAAATAATCTTGATTGAGTACGTGGACTCATCACAGCCAAGTGTTATGTAGATATAAGGCACTGACAAACCCTAAACTTGTTATTTTTCCTGTTATTTTTGGCCTCCGGCCGCTCTGCTACTGTGTTGGTTGCCCACCCTGTCGCTTTGCAACTCGTCGCTGGCAGTCTCCCAGCTTTGCTTCTTTGTCTCCTGCACGTTGTGGGCTCGCCCTGAACGCCTGATAGAGAAGAGTTGTAAACAAATTTGTTGTTTCTTGGGCTGGGTTAGTTATTCCTCCGGGGTTTCTCCTTCGCAGCTAGCTCATTTTAGAGTTTAACAGACTGTAAAATCTCTTCCTTCTTTGGCCCGGTTGTGAGATTCGTGGCTATACATCTGGAGATTTGTTGGGTCTTAGGGTTTCACCGCAGAGTGGATTTTGGCTGGAAAAAAAGTGACAACCCAAGCGTTTTTACTTTCTTGGCTTGTTGTTCCTACTCTCAGTCGATGTTGGTCATGACTGTGTTAGTAATCTCCTTCTTTCTTGCAGCAGATGAAGGGTTTATTTCTCTTTACGTTGGTGGCAGCGCTTCTGTTTGTGGGTGGTTACATTACCTTGAAGTTTTAGGTAAGGTTTTATTGATGACAATTTTGTTTGTTTACAGCTCTGCTTTGTTACAATTTCAGCTTATATAAATACAAGATATTAACATTATCGTGTTTGATGATACAGAGGTGTCAATCTGTCCTTCTGCATGGTTGGTGCAAGGCTGGGACAAGCGCTTGCTCACGGGTAAGCCTTGGATAACCCATGGCGGTTCATCCTTGTTCAGTCCCTTATGGGGCATTTGATGGTTGGTCATCGTGGCTTGCAAAAGCCTCATGGTTTTGGTTTACTTGGGTTAACTTGGTTCGTTGTTTCTATTAAAGAACAACCCTTGCTTTATGTGGGGCTTCCGGCTTAGTCCGTGACTATAAATTTTGATTTTTTTTTCTAGTTATTATGTATAAAATGTATAAATGAAAGAAGGCTGGTAAAGCCTTACTCTGTTAATTTTTTAGAAGCCAAGAGGCATTAAAATGAGTTTATACTCTTTCGTTTGATACCTCTGTTATGATTTTGATACAGCAGGGTTTTTACCCTAACTCCGTGATATAAAGATGTATTTATTGTTTCTTTTTAAATTATCTTTTTATTTACAATATAATACTGTAATTTATTTGTTTTACTTATATTGTATAAATGGTTATTTAAGCTCGGTGTATCGAGCATATCTATGTTCTGTTAATTTGATTCCTGCATATTATTATATTTAAATTTACCCTGTAAATTATTTTAATATTACCTCTTTAGGAAAACTGTATATTGTTTTTATATTATCTTGCTTTAATTCACTTTATTCTAATAAAGTTTTAAATATTGTTCTTTACTGGTTAACCTTCAGAAAATAAGTAATTTCATGTTCTTAGAGTTGTACTTATGTAACTGATACTTACATCTTTAAAGTACAAAATTTATATTTACTTGGTATTTATTATAATGGAATATGAAAGTTATTTTACCTACAAACAAATACTGTTCCTATAATTATATACATTATTTTTGTATTTAGTTTATTTATAGATGTATATTGAGGAAGTATTTTGTTGTTATATTCTTATGCTTTCTATATTAAATAATTTATAAAGAATTCCTCTTGTAGCTATATTACATATTTAGATTATAACATTAGTATTTATAAAATAAAATAAATAACAAACTATCTATGTTCTTTCCTCTAAAATATATATTGTAGTGTTTGTTTAAATTTTATAAAATATAGGTTAGTAGCTGTAGATCTTGTTTAAGTTCAGCTAGATAAAAATGAATGAATTATTTACGTTACCAGTCATAAATAAAATCCGAAACCAACTAGTTTGTCTTTAGATTTAAATCAATGGTTTTTCTATTTTTACTCGCAGTTTGGTCTCTAATATCACAGTAGTTATTTATTCTACAATAGGAAGAGAAATAAATTGTAGAGTTGAAAAGCATTTTATTTAACCTAACACTACACATTTTAACTATTTTCTTCCTTTCCTTTTCTAATGATCTAGCATTCACAGTCTAGGTCCAACACTACTCTATGTACAAAATAATATTTCTTCTGATAACAATAAAAGAAAACATTCTAGTAATCGAGCTAACATCTTAGTTTATATTTACATCATATTTTCTTCATTTAAATACACCTCCTGTGCTAGAGTACAATCTAGATTACTCTAGATGGGGAAAAACACAGGTAGAATTTGTTTTTCATTGAGAATAATTTCATTACTAAACAAACTAAGATATTCTATCCTCTAAGTTTTTACATCATAAACTGCAAATGCATCATTCAATCACACACAGATAATAACACATAAATTAATAAATAGTAGAACCTGTTCTTAAAGCTAGTTGACAATAGCAATGGGAGGTCGTTCCTCCCTACCAACTCCTGGAGAGCACTCAAACAATGACTCCTCAGGACCCTCGAGCCTGCTTTAGTTTCCTAGCTGAAACTAGGTGAAGCAAATAACCAAGTACTAGTCCTGAGACTCAATACCACTCCTGAACTCATCAGTCAAATCTCTCAGCTAGAAAGCTGTATGAGATCAAGTTCTTGTAGTTTATCCCTCAAACATATTCCTTACAGTTTCCCTTTTTCCCAATGAATTCCTTGAAGTGCATTCCACCTTAATGATTCTTCTCTTGGAAAATATCTGAGCAGCCTCAGCGCTCTACATTGTGCATGTTTAAAAGATTGCCTAGGTCTTTTAGGGTTAGTTGTCATTAATTGAGCCACCTGCTCTGATCCCACTTTCTTGGGGGATCATGACCCCAAATGTAGGGAAGTTGCCACCTGCAACATAGAAAGTGTTTGAGGATGCTGCCACTTGTCTTTTGCTCTCCACCTAGGTCCTTCCACCAGTTTGACCAGTAACACTCTTCTTAACAGCTCTCCCAAGCTGTTGTCTCCACTTTTTATTTATTAAAAATAAAATATTCAGAATTACATTCCACATCTTTTGACTTTGCTGAGTCATTAGTTTCAACTTAGCATTAAATTTAACATAATGTCTTAGGAATCAATTTAAAACAAATAACATTATCTTACAAAATTGGGGTATGTGACATCATGTTGATGACGATGATGATGAAGGTGATGATGATGATGATGAGGAAGGTGATCTTGATGTTCATGATGTTGAGGGTGATGATGATGTTGATGTTGATGATGAGGATGGTGATGATGATGTTGATGTTGATGATGATGATGGTGATGAAGATGATGATGATGATGAACATGATGATCATTCCTCTTTTGATGATGATGATCGATGATCAATGATGATGGTGATGATGAGGATGACGATGGTGATGATGGTGATGATGATGATGATGAAGATGTTTATGATGATGAGGAGGAGGAGGAGGAGGATGAGGATGATGAGGAGGAGGATGAGGATGATGATGATGATGATGATGATGATGACGACGACGACAATGATGTTGAGGATGATGATGATGATGATGACGATGGCAGTGATGATGATGATGACGACGCTGGAGACGATGATGTTCATGATGTTGATGGTGATGATGATGATCATGTTGATGATGTTGATGATGATGTTGATGTTGATGTTGATGATGATGATGATGATGATGATGACGATGACGGTGATGATGATCATGGCAATGTTGATGATGATGATAGATGATCAATGATCATGGTGATGATGAGGATGAGGATGGTGATGATGATGATGACGACGATGGTGATGATGATGATGATGATGATGATGATGACGATGACGATGGTGATGATGATGTTCATGATGTTGATGGTGATGATGATGATGATGTTCATGATGTTGATGATGATGTTGATGTTGTTGTTGTTGTTGTTGTTGATGATGATGACGACGATGGTGATGATGATCATGGTGATGTTGTTGATGATGATAGATGATCAATGATGATGATGAAGATGATGATGAGGATGTTGATGGTGATGATGATGATGAAGGTGATGATGATGAGGAGGAGGAGGATGATGATGATGATGGTGATGATGGTGCTGCTGCTGCTGATGAAGATATTTATGATGATGGGGAGGAGGAGGATGAGGAGGAGGATGAGGATGGTGATGATGATGATGATGATGATGAAGATATTTATGATGATGATGACGAGGAGGATGAGTATGGTGACAATGGTGATGATGATGGCGATGATGATGATGATGATGATGACTATGATGTTGATGATGATGATGGTGATGATGAGGATGACGTTG
>LPNX010955952.1:114677-149677 GCA_001517045.1 Pseudotsuga menziesii | reverse complement strand
ATGAGGATGAGGATGGTGATTATGATCGATGATCAATGATCATGGTGATGATGATGATGAGGATGGTGATGATTATCGATGATCAATGATCATGGTGATGATGATCGATGATCAATGATCATGGTGTTTATGAGGATGAGAATGGTGATGATGATCGATGATCAATGATCATTGTGATGATGAGGATGAGGATGGTGATGATGATCGATGACCAATGATCATGGTGATGATGAGGATGAGGATGGTGATGATGATGATGATGAGGATGAGGATGATGACGATGATGATGACAATGATGGTGATGATGATGTTCGTGATGTTGATGGTGATGATGATGATCATGTTGATGATGATGATGAGGAGGAGGAGGAGGAGGAGGGATGATTATGATGAATATGATGATGATGATGATGGTGATGATGATGTTGATCATGATGATGATGATGGTGACGATGATGTTCATGGTGATGATGATGATGATGATTAGGAAGGTGATGTTGATGATGAGGATGAGGATGGTGATGATGATCGATGATCAATGATCATGGTGATGATGAGGATGAGGATGGTGATGATGATTGATGACCAATGATCATGGTGATGATGAGGATGAGGATGGTGATGATGATTGATGACCAATGATCATGGTGATGATGAGGATGAGGATGGTGATGATGATGCCGATGAAGGTGATGATGATGATGATGGTGATGATGTTGATGTTGATGATGATGATGATGATGGTGATGATGATGTTCATGATGTTGATGGTGATGATGACGATCATGTTGATGATGATGATGATGATGATGAGGAGGAGGAGGAGGAGGAGGAGGAGGAGGAGGAGGATGAAGATGATGATGACGATGGAAATGGTGATGATGATGTTGATCTTGATGACGACGATGGTGACGATGATGATAATGATGAGGAAGGTTATGCTAATGATGAGGATGAGGATGGTGATGATGATCGATGATTAATGATCATGGTGATGGTGATGATGACTGATGACCAATGATCATGGTGATGATGAGGATGAGCAATGACCAATGATCATGGTGATGATGAGGATGAGGATGGTGATGGCTATGATGATGAAGGTGATGATGAAGGTGATGATGATGATGATGATGACGATGGTGTTGATGATAATGATGAAAATGATGTTAACTACAACACACATGCGTTTAGATTTTGTAAATCGTGTGCGCATTTGGCTTTACTAAATCGTGCACACGTTTGGATTTACTACATTGCGCTTGTGTATTGGTTAAATTCAAAAAAATAATTCCACCAAATGACAAGGCCGAAACTCCACCCATGCTTTCATGGAATTCCTATGCCTATATCTCTGCTTTGTACTTTGCTTCAGATTCAACATGCCTATGCCTTAGAGTATGATAAACCATGGCTAATTTAGCATTATATCCAAATTTCCAATATGCTCGTGTTTAGCAGTTCGTTTGATTATGCTGCACACCTCCATTTTTTATGAGATTTTAGAAACAGATATGGTTTTTACTGCAAATTCTAAATACGTAAAGTTTAACAAGAATACATAATTTTTCCTTTTTTTTTCTTATTTATCTTCTGTCATCACTCCTCAACTCAAGAAACGCACAGTTAGTGTTTTGTCCATATCTCTTTCGTTTCTCAACAATTTAAACAAAAATTGTATGGTGCACTAAAGAACACCAACCTATACATGTTATAAAAAAACCACTTCCAAATAAATGCATTAAGACATTCAAACGCTGCACCCACAATTGACATACCATTTTTGAGGTTTGATCTCTTAGATAATTAAAAAAAAATTTAAAAATATGATTTTATTATTGGAAAAATAGTCGTGCACTAGTCCTATATGTTCTCTATATGTATACCTATTTTCATAAGTTTATTCCATCATTTAGACACTCAGACGCTACACCCACAAAAACATATACCTTATAATTTGTCCCAAAAATAAAAAGTGCCCGTTAAAAAATATCTAACTTTATATAGTTAACAACATTTTTAATAGAAAAAAATTATATATTTGGAAAGGTCATTCAATTTCCTACATTTCTTGTTTTTAACTGATTGCAAGATTCATTATGTAAGTGTCTCAAAATATCCATGCAAGTTGATGGATGTCTATTTTTTCAGTTTTGTATTGGATCTAATGCGCCAAAAGAGACCCTCAACTTATTGCACACACCCATTCTTACCAGTGAATGGGAAACAATTGAAACTGTTCTTCAATGACCCTATCTAATACCTAATGGGGCATTATGAGGACTTTTCTAAACATTTTACTTTGTATCATAATATATGTATCATATTTCTTTTTGTATCATAGCTCATTATTGTATATTATATACATACCATTGTTTTATATCATGGTTTTGTATCATACTTTTGTGTACCATAGTTTTTGTATATTATCTTGTATATTATGCTGAAATTTATATTTCATTTTGGCATTAGTTTACATGTATATAGGACTGATGAACTTTAGTTTCTAGGGACCTCTCCCACTCTCTTTGATTGAAAATCAGTGGAGTGCACATCCCACAGTTGGAGCAAGGATCAAAACAAATAAATTGTTCTTACTTAGTACTCAAGAATTTCTATGTTTTCATTCATGGTTTCATCAAGGCTAGTTGTGGTCCCTTTATCCCATGTTTGCACCCCCTCAAGGGAATTGTAATAAATGACATAGCATGATGGTTTCTTTTGTAAAAGGATTGTCCTTCTTAGTACTTGGCCATCAAGGTCATCATCCCTGAGTGTTTTTTCACTGGTCTGTTATGTGACACTTTTTTAAGCATCATTACAAGAAATTTGACTTTTAGGGGGGGTTTTATTCCCCTTCAAATAGTCACTTTTGTGGGAATTTTTGTCTTTGGAGATGGTCTTTACAAAACCACCCCTAAAAGTGAATTGTGGGGGCATTTCTAAACCCCCTCAAAAGTGACTTTTAAGGGCGGTTCTAAACCCCCCTCATAGACATCTATGGGGGTTTCTCCAAACCCCTCCAAAAGTGACTTTTAAGGGAGGTTCTAAACTCCCCTCATAGACACTTATGGGGGTGGTTCCAAAACTCACCAAAATTTCTTATTAAAAACCTTCAAGGGTGGTTACAAACCCTCCTCGTAGGTACCTATAGGGACAAATTGAAACCCCCCTGTTAGCTACCTATGAGGGTGTCTTCAAACCCCCTCCATAGGTTACTATAAGGGAGGTTCTAAAACTCCCATAAAACTACATCTTAGAAACCATTGGGGGCGGTCTTAACAAACCCCACCAATAGCACCGATGCTAAAAGTTTGGGATTTTAAAGGAGGTTCTGGAAGAGATCAAAAGATAGTCTAAATGTGAATTTTGGGGGAAATTCAACCCCCTTAAGTTCTTTATTACAAAACTTTGGGGGCAGTTATAAACCACCCTTGTAGATACCTATGAAGGATGTTTGAAAACTCCCCTAAAATGCTTTACAAACCTTTAGGGGTAGTTATTAACCCCCCTCATATAAACTTACAGCGAGGGTTATGAACCCCCCTCGTTGTAACATAAAAGGGAAATTTTGAACCCCTCTCATAGCAACATATAAAGAAGCTTTCAAACCACCTAGTAGGAACATACAAAGACAATTTGAAATCCCCACTATAGCCATAATTAACTATAATAAAATATATTTTATTTAAAATACCAATTTTGCAATATCATTAGGGAATGAAGAAATCAAACCACCAACCTTACTTCACCAACCTCCTACTTGTAAGGAAGACACTCTTCCATTGAGCTAACACCCTTTAAGAATTGGGGAAATTTGACAATGATTTCATATTCCATGACAAGGGTACACTAATTAAAAGAGGATGGCTTATACCATATGTATTATGACAACAATAAAGAACAAAGAACATATTTGTTTCATCATCAAACAAATTTGCAAAACATCTCATTTATGCTAAAACACATGCCAACTATAAAAATGTATCTACCTATAATTGTTAAGTAGTATTATGCCAAGTATGGAGGTGAGATGTAGGGCATTGTTAAACAAGATAGTGAATGATATTGGTTTACGCTGAGTTTGAAATTTGTAAATATCTGGGCATAACAGTAACAAAACTAACATGTTTACTTATTAATAGAACGAATAAACTCACAATTCAATTCAGAGAAAGGTTGAAACTCACATCCAAGACCATCCTGGTCATGAGGAAGTAATTGATCAATGAAGGGAGTGAATTCAAAATAATTCAGGGGAACAAACGCTTCTATCTATTTTCCATCGGATTTACAGGACGACAAAAAATACCGGTGAAAACTATGGGCAAGGGAAAAGACAAGGGCAAGGAGAAAATGTCCTTGCTGGAAAAAGAATTACAAGAACAAGAAAAACAGATATCAAGGAGTGCAATCAATTACTCCTTAAAGATGTCAATAGCTCACGACATGAAAATGCTTCTTGAAAGATAATTTGAGTCCAAAATGGAATATCACATGTTCACAATCTTGAAATTCACTCAAGTGGTATCACACATGCACAATCTTGAAGGACAATTCTAGTCCAAAATGGAATATATGTGTGGGTGATTCAGGGTGCCCTGAGAGCAAGTTAAAGTCAGGGAAACACATCAATGACGAATTGGAGGACACAGAGAACACTGTGAAAGGAACGCAAGGCTGAAAAACAATTGCAGGATGCTTAGGAAAGATTCAAAAAGGAAATTGTCAAAAAAAAAAAGAACGTGGAAGCTAAGAAAAACATTCTAGAAGTTATTGTTTTGTAGTTGATTGGTCAAATTGGAACTCACAATAGCTGAGGGAAGGATACGAAGAATAGTCACCTTTAATTGAGCAGCACAACCTAAGGAAACATTCTCTTCAACAACGGAATGAAACCCTACAAGAGCAGCTGGGTAGAAATAAGTGTTTACTACAAGAAGAAAATCATAGATTTGAAGAGTTGACTGCTATGCATTCTGTCAGCAACTATCTTGAATCCAAAAAAACTACAACCTTTGCAAGTGAGGTCTCTGGTGGTAGAAAATTGGAAATCAAGATCAAATGGTTATCTAGAAAATGGAAAACCAAAATCAGTTGGTTCGTTGGAAAAGGAAAAAACACAAGTACCACCAAAACTGTTTTCTGTGACTGCTTGATAGATCCACATAGATCCATATTTCAAATAAATTTATACTAGTTTCTAACACATCACATTTTAACCAATAATACCCTACTAATTTATTATAAAATTTCCAATAATCCCTATTCTAATTTATTATATCATTTCCCATTATAGTAAATGTAAAATTACATTTATATTTTTAATGTAGATATATGAAAATAACAATCCTGTTTAGTCTACAAAAATTTCCAATCTTGTACTCAATATCTAAAAGTTTTTAATCTCACTGATACCTCCAATATTGTGTTAAATGAATCAAAACTACACAGTTAAAGAAAATACGAAAAGCTTACTACATAAAGTATCTTCAAGGCAAATAGGGAAAAACCAGCTACATAAACCGCAACAGCTAATAAAAAAAACTAACTAGCGAAAAGGATCTGCAAAGCAAATAGGGAAAATCCATTTCCAAAGAAATTTATTATACCATTTCCAATGATACTCTATTATCTTTATAAATGAAAGATTGTATTATATTTCCAGTATAAATATATGCACAAAACACAATCCTATTGACTCTACCTAAATGTCCAATCTAGTATTCAGCTTCTTGGAGTTTTTAATCTCACTTATATCTCCAATATAGTATTCAGCGTCTTCTGAGAAAATACCGAAAGGCCAACTACAAAAACCAGATACCGATGTTCAAATAAGTAGAATAAACTATCTACAGAAAAGCTAGCTACAGAAAAGGATTTTCAGTTACAAAATATTGCTGGAGCCTTATGGTCTCTTGAAATTGGAATCCTGAATTCTTCGTAAAAGTTGTTGTACTTTTCATCCAACCCAACATCTCGAGGTGGTGGTATAATGACTTCAATGAATTCAATAGCAGGGGCGTTCTCAAGCAACCAGATCAATGCATTGATCTCCTTCTCATCATAATTCTTGTAGAGAAATGCCTTTATCTTCCAAATATTAAGTACTAGACACTCTAAACTTGGTTGAATGACATCTTTCATTAATGTCTGCATTAAATTGAAAACCCAAAACCAATCACAAATTGCTTCCTACTAAACACCAACATATAATATAATGCAAAATAAAAAAAATTCTTACCAAATCAATCACGCCACTTATGTACAATCTCTCAAGATGAGGAAGCCCTTGAAGCAGCTTGGTAGTAGGAATATCCATCTTCTCTTCCGTTGTGTGATTATCAATATTCAAATATTTCAGGAATTTGAATGTCTCCATTATTTCAGCACATTTCTCCGCCCATAAATTGTTTGTTCCATCTGTTGGCTGCAATTCCATGTCTACCATAGTTCCATCTGGATCCATGAAAAGTTCAGTAATATTGGAAGAGAGCTCCTTAAACAAGATCCCATTCACTCTCAAATTGTTTGTAATGGAAAAATAATGGAGTTGTCTGAGCTTTGGGTAGTTGACTGTTAAATTATCCACCTCGTTGGTAATCTTCAGAAGTAAATTTTCAATGCGAGGACTACAAATGGCTGCTATATTCTCTGGCACAATGCAAGACTCCAGTTGAAGTTCCTGTAAAAGCCAGCAATGAGAGAGAAATAGGGCTAAACTGTCATCCCTGAATTCCACATTACCAAAGAAGCAATAAGTTAGATGGTTGAATCCACCAAAACCATTTGGAATTTCCGAGACAATGCAGTCGAAGAGTGTGAGGCTGATGAGTCTATTACATAAGAAAATGGAGGAGGGTAAAATTTCCCTTGGATTGTTAGGGTCAGCGTCAGGTTCAAAGTCAGATTCAGAGAGAGGGTCAGGGTCCGAGGCTGATAAATGGCGAACAGAGAGGACTTTGACATTCTTCGACGCTGCACAGTCCACCCCTTTACATAAATTCTCGGAAGTAAAATGCCACTCGTTTCTCGTATAGAGATTGAAGCTTTTGAGATGAGAGGAATGTAACAGTAGAAGGTTGGAGATAGTATTCTCCACTTGTGCAATGGCTGGTAGATTCAGGAGGATTGGACCTATTAGAAGATCTGGGTATAGAATAAGCTTCGAAAGGTGGTGGTAGAGATATCTCCATCTAGTAGAGATTGAAGCTTTTGAGATGAGAGGAATGTAATAGCAGAAGGTTGGATATAGTATTCTCCACTTGTGCAATGGCTGGTAGATTGGGGAGGACCGGACTGATTAGAAGATCTGGGGGTAGAATAAGCTTCGAAAGGTGGTGGTAGAGATATCTCCATCTGGTGGAGAAAATAGGAGATCTGACAGCATCTTTAATGGGGAGATGTGAAAGGATGACGCACAGCAAATGATCCGAAAGCTCCGAGATTAAATCTGAAGCAAGCAACATTCTACCTTAGTGAAGGAGAAAGCGAGGCAGAGGGAAGTATTACGACAAGAGAAAAAGGAAAGCCTGTAAATTTGCAATTGGAGAGTAGGTTTTCATCTTAAATTGTTCGAGACACTCGGGGGGGTTTATAGGACTTATGATATGGATGAAGGTGTAGTCATTAGTAGTAACAACCACACCAAAGTCCTGGGTATATGGGTTTATTTGATGGATATGAATATTTTTATTTTTATTTTTATGGAAAGTTGGTTAGAGGTAATTACCACAAAATAACAACTAAATCTGTTTTATAGGACTTATTTAAGGGAATAGTTTATTTCACCCAATATTTTAATAGTTTATTCTTAGTGGGTATATGGGTTTATTAAAAGGAATAGTTTATTTTTAGTGTATCAATAAATATTTATATTTTAGGGTTTCGGTGGAGTTAGAGGGATCCGTTTCTTAAATTGTAAATTGTAGGAAGAAGAGATAAATGCCTTGTTAAGATTTATTTTATGGTGATCGTTCAAAATTAGAAATTTAAAAGAACAACTTGATGAGGACCCTCGATTACCCTTGGGGCATCGATATTATGTAATTCCAATCACTGAAAATTACCCTTTGAACAATTTCGCCCGGATTTTGAGGAGAAAACTGGCAAGATTTAAAGTGCAAATGGTCTAGAGTTTAGCTTACTCCTTTATTTTATGGAGTAGTTTATTTTCGAGTTGGTACAAATTTTGGCATTTTGTGGCCCATTATTATCCATTTATGGCCATGAATTTTATCGGAATTTTCAAACCATAAATAAACATTTCCCTTACTGAGTGTGGGTGTTGGTGGGTGTAGTGGTGTTAGGCAATTTCATTTGTGAGATTAAAATAGTCCAAAAAACAATAGAATTTACAGATTTTGTGGGTTAAATTCACTCCATTCCATATGAAAATGGGCCTCAAGTCCCTTGTGACTAATAAGTGTTTATATTTTACAATTTGGGGTGGATCTCAAGATGAGTCAAGTGTATTTTCAAGATTTATTTCATGATAATCACGAAGATGTGACAACTGTATTCTGAAGATTTATTTTATAATAATTGTTCCAAATGTTTTTAATAATAATAATATTAATGTTAATATTAATTTTAAAATTGTTTGAATTTATTCAATGAAAATATTTTTAAATTTTAAATCGGATTGTGCATTAATTCAATTTACTATATCAAAAATTTATAATTTTGAAATAAAATTATTTTTGTTTTTTTTTATTATTAATTTATTAAATTCTTTTTAAATATTAGCATGAGTTTTTTTAACAATTAAAAACATGTGTTTCCTTCTACAATGTCATAGGTCAAATTTCAATATGGTAGGGTATGTACACCTATGTGGACATTAACAGTAACGCTCCCTTGTCCCAAAAACAAGGAGGACAATTTTAATTATGTTTATTTAACTTCATCTATATTAATTATGACTTCTTATCTAAAGTTCAGGTCATTTTATACAGGCCAACACTTCTATGGAATATTTTCCTAGTAAATTTCTCATCCATAAAGCACAACTATAACTTATCACAAAATTCCTACACATTTGGTGAAAAATTTCTATAAAAGGGTTGTGTTTCTCCACTTATTACCTTGCTCATTTTGATGGTGTTTACTTATAGTATGATTACCAACACAATATTGCAATGTTCTAGGATTTTAATATTTGACTTTATCCATATTAGAAAATACTTTATGAATATCATACATTGATGAAGAGTAAATGAATGATAGAATTAAGGTTATGTAGGTGTTGAAGATGGAAGAGGAAATAATGGATTATTTTGGGAACCCATTAAAGTTAAATAAGATAATTGTGTTCACCACAATACCATTGCTGGATAGGACACTAGGGGAAGGATATGAGGCTAGGTCTCTATGGCACTTGGGGGTGAACCATGGAACACTCACAAGGTCTACCCATATTCTAGGCCAAATATATTATAAAAAAGAAATATTGGTGGAAGTGATAGGTTTTATAGATGTCCTACAACAATAGTAAAGACATTTTTTTGAGAAGAGGTTAGAAATGCTTTTAGCAAGACAAATCTTAACTCTGATGTTTTCCCAATAAAATGTTTAATGCATCATATAGAACTAGGTGGTGAAGTAGCACCCATAAACAAACGAACTCACTAACATATATGTTATTTGTAAATACTCATATACATAGTTGTGGAAAGAAGATGGAAACCCTATGGAAGAATTGGCTTGGGTTAGTGAACTAGAAGGGATTGGAGTTTATGAAAATACTACACCAAGATCTGTAGATAAACTCATGGATGATGAATTGAAAGATATTTTTTTACATAAAGAAAACCGAAGAAAGAGAGGGAAATATTGTTGTGTCACAAAAAACCAAGGTCAAGTTTGTTTTGGGTAGTGACATAGAGATGAAAGTGATAGTGAAGTTGGAAAATCAAACTTTGTCATGGTGTAATTCTAATATGGAGATATAAAAAATAAATTAGTAGAATGGATAGAATTGAAGTGGAAAACACTACAAGGTTGTATGTTATAATTTCATCTCCTACTAAGAGGATGGATAGCCTTTATTTTCTAATGAGAAAAAAAAATTGCAATCCAAATAATTGGGACAAAAATATGTGAGGTTATATGTTGTTGACATTGAAAATGCAGCCTTATTATTTTGAACTTATTTTGACCCATGAAAAAATTGATCCTCAATCTAGACTATATAGGTTATGTTGTTGATCATGCCTTTAGAAATTTGGTCCTTGGACATATTCAGTGCCATAGGATAAATAGTAAGGAATATTCTTGAAATCAATGATTGCCATCAAAGGATAACATCTCATTTGATAGCTTATATCCTAGTCACAAGGTGAATTTGTATGAAAGTTTGACCAAGGACATTGAAATTGATGTTTGAGATATGTAGTATACCCAAGCCTTAGACTATGTTGAAATCCCCTTTCAATGCTCAATATGGCATATCAATGGTTACCTAGCCAATAAAAAATGATCTTATTTTAAAAATAGAAAACAATGGAGAAGGATAACTTCCAAAATTTTGGACTCTATGGGGAATTGTCAACTTGTAGAATAAAGTTTTGGGGGGAAATGATAGCGGATGAAAATATAGAGGGTAACTTGATATTGAAGGAAAATCCATTGTGTCAAAAAATAGAAAGGAATACCTTCGAGGGAGAAGATGATTGTAAGAATATAAATGGAATGTTGAACTCAAGTAATCACAAGAAGATGTAGAAGACAACTACATGCAAACCTAAGAAAGACATAATGTTTATAGATACATTTGTGTTTTAGCAAATTTTATGTCAAGGTAATTCAAACAAATCTCTTTGATGATCTATGAATATTAAAGAGAAATTTGAAACCCCACTTCCTAACAAATTGTCAAGGTTGGTTGTCTATAAGGACTCAACCTTTTAGGATTGTAGGAAATGAATGATTGTTAAAGAAGGTTTGTGTTAGGTTTTATTTTATTTTTTGAAATTTGTAGGGGAGTGTATTGTGAGACTAGAGTGTTAGATAGACCTATGGTCAATAATGAGATCATGGGTGGGATTTATTATCAAACACTCACATCATTGTGGAATCATTTACAACTCATATATGCATAGATGCACATTGATATCTAGATCAAGTTTTATGTATTTGAATGAAACAACTACTTAAGGAGTGGATCATTTGGATTTGATTAAAGAGGGAACTAATTCTAGAAGGGGTACAAAAGAAAAACACTATTAAGTACTTAGATACTTGATACATGTTATTTTTCTAGTTTAAAGAAAAATATAGTTGATCATTGTTTTTGGTTCATTTTGTCTATGAATTACTTTGTTCTAAGCACTATCGTCAATTAAAGGTTTAGTTACAGACATTCCCAAATAAACTTTCCCTACAAAGGAGGGACCCTCTCTGAATAGGAAGGCGTTGTGCCATTATTATTCATTATTTTAGCTTACTTTTAGTATTCTTTATGTTTTAGTTATGTTGATGTGTATTTACAATTTCTTTCGAATTTCACTTACATTTCATGATTCATATGATGCAGGTCATTGTATATACCAATGATATTGTGTGCTATTCATCATGTAGTTGAGAATTAAAGTTGATTATTTGTTTTTTTTTCTTTCACGGTTCAATTTCCTTCTTTCATGTAATTTGATTCATCTTAATTTCAGTATAGGTACAATTGGATTTCTAGGAAATCTATACGAAACATATTAGTATTCAATTTCTTAATTGTTTCTGAATATCTACATATGCTTTGCATGATCTTTCACAAGCATGCATGGACTCAGTTGATAATTAAATGGGCTTGTAAGTTAAACACTTTGTTGAAAATAATAAGTTATATAGAAATCCTTTCATTTTTGTTGCTACTACTAGGGAGGTTTCAAAGGCTCAAGAAGTTTTTATTTTGTTGAAATCAATAACACATGGGAAAGGGATTTACATTGTAGGAATAGATGACAATACTACTTGTGATATCTCATATGAAATTATTTCTTTATAGATTAGAAGCATAAGGAAGCATGAATAAATCCATAAGTTTGAGAGCACTATAACTTGATTTAGTAAAAACTACCACAAATACTAACATAGTGGTAGGAGAACCATTAACAGGAGGAAAACAAGAAGATATAAGTTGTCCCCAATTAGTTACAGAAACAATTGTTGTTGTTTTAGAAGTTGATTATGTATCTAAAGTAGTTATTTTCCAATCTAGTTTAGAGATTGTGCAAATAGAGGATTTGATTAGTGGCAATTAAACTCATGAACACCAAGAGAATTCAATCCAAGAACCAGATTACTCTAACCCTCTCAAAGAATTAGTAATTTTTGGACAACCAAGTGATTAAAGAATCAATCCTCTAAAAAATATGGTTTCTCAACAAGGAGAGGGCTCTAATGAATTCTCAATTTTAAAGTTCGATGGAACACTTCAAACGAAAAAAAATCTAATACTAATTTTTCAACTTTCATGGCATGTTTAATAAATACCTAGACACTTTTCTCTTTGGTTTTATTGTACTTTTTTCATGGTTATGACAACTCTTTAGATGCTCACAAGGTTAATTTGTTTCTAGATCTTCTCAAAGAAGAAGTAATTAATTGGTCATGAGAATTGGAGGAAATATTATCCAAACATTGGAAGAGAGTGCTAAGTATTCCTAAAAATATATCAAGATTATTGCAAATCTAGAGAAGCAAGAGAATAAATATTCAAGGTGACCCAATAATAAGATGAAAGTTTGGAGGAATATGTTGAGATATTTGTTATCATTTGTGGAGGTAAAAGAAACATAATATGGATCCATCCAATTTGAAATATTATTTTTTTACTTATTCGAGATGAGTCTCTTAATATTTTAAACATGATTGAGAGATAGATATTTCCAAATTATCCTATGAATACATATGTCATTTGTGTATCCGATACTCAAGATTTAATGAAAAACATGGTAAGGGTCTGAGAGGTGTTGCTACCAAATTCACAAAATCAAGTAGGGGAGGAACCACTTAATCTAAAACTGGTAATTTGTTGGTTACATTTAAGACAAACATTTTTAGTTCTTTGAGTTCATAATTGATGCATTTCATTCCAAAAAGAAGGACCTAGAGAAGATATGGTCTATATTTTTCTCTAGAGTTTGGATCAGGTGATTGGGATCATGAGCGTGAAGCTATGTAGACTACACTTTGAGCCTACAAAGGCTATAGTCAGCAATTAGAGTATTCAGGGTGAGTTGTAGCATAGGAGGATGGAACACTTACACCATGGAGCACTGAGGCACTTGAGACAGGTTGTCATCATAGTTCCTCAAGTATAGGAGGAGAAACATAACCACTCTAAGGGTTGTGCATTGGGGAAGTACATGAAGAAAACTTTCCCAAAGAGTGAGAACAAGTATAAGGATCCCCTGCACTTATTTCATTAGTCTATTTGTGGACTTATGAGTGTCCAATATTTAAGTGGTTACAATTACTATTTCACCATCATTGATGACTATTCTAGGAAGACCTAGATCAATTTTTTGAAGGTCAATATAGAGGTATTTGAGAGGTTTATGGATTTCAAGACTCTTTTAGAGAATGTTGAAATTGAAACCAATAGATAGAACAATTACACTCACAATATTGCTAATCAAACATGCAAAATTAACATAAAATGAGACTGAAATTGGAGCATAACACTAATCTGTATTGAATAAGTGTACAATATCCAACCTTGTGAAGCAATAGGCTGCTTCAATATATACTTACATGAGAGATTCGAATGCATAAGGATGCCATTCAAAAATTTCAAAAAGTAGGCTTACTAAATCTTGTCAAATCCCCCATAGGTGCATAAAGCAGTTTCCAAATCTACCAAGATACTCACGAATTGGCTAAGTCAAGTAGGAAATATAATGAGGGATGGAAAGAAAACTCATGCATTCTTTTATTAGGATAAAAGGAGGGAGGATGATGTGGTCAAAAAACAAGTCAACTACACCTAGTCTAGCTTTTGCTTTCGCCTTAATTCTCAATAAAACAGGCAACTTTTCAGAAAATGTAGATATGTGATTTGGAGGATCTGGAATAAAGAAGTCATGCTAAAATGGGTTTCCAGGAATTTTCCCAAGCACTCCATGACTCGGTTTTGGCATGTGTTGACTTCTAGGACATGTAGAAGGAAACTAGCATAGACTGGAATCTAGGAGACTAGGTAATAAGACAAAAATGATTTAATTAATGTCTAAGGTAGGTAATTATGGGTTGATTATTCTAACACTCCCCCTTAAGCCTGAATTTATGAGTAAATATCATAAAAATATACGTCCTAGCAACAAGGCTTAGTCACCCTTTACATACTGCTTGTCCATACAACTAAGGAAAGAGGAAAAAATCCAATGGGAAAATCCTCCCTTAAACATGGACAGGAAAACAAATTTTGGAAATATTTTCATCAATCATGCTTCACAGCATGATCAGCAATCCCCATTAGTGATTTGATATTGGTGAATGTCTTCTAAAAATAAAACTTTGGTGAAGATGTCTACTACTTGTTCTGAAGATGTACAGAAAAAGAAGACCCCATGAGTTCTTGTTCCTTGAACAAAGTTTAGGATCTTTTTGGCTGCCCTCCAATGGATCTCATGAGACTGATCCATGTATCTTGAATCCACACTAAATGCATAAGATAGATCTGGTCAAGTGTGTGTAAGATAAATCAAACACCCAATCAACTGCCTATATAGTGTATTATTTACCATAGGAGAAGAACCTACTTCTTCTAGCTTAACTCCTGAAAGGAAGGGAGTTTTGCTTGGCTTGAAATATTTCATGTTGAACTTGTTTAGAAAATATAAGGCATACTTGGACTGATGTACTTTGATTCAATGTTGGTATTGAGCAATTTTGAGACCCAAGAATTGGCTCAATAATCCCAAATCTGTCATAGAAAATGCATGGTTCATTGCATCCTTCAAGGAGGAAATCTCTTTCTTTGAACTTCCTGTAACTATAAGGTCATCCACATACAATAAAATAATCATCAAATAACCATGAATCAGCTTCAAATATATATTAGGATCAGAGTTGCATCGAACAAAACTCAATGACATCAGAAAGCCATCAATCTTAGCATACCAAGCCTTGGGGGCTTGCTTGAGCCCATACAATGATTTCTTTAACCTACACACTAAAAATGGATTCGAAACAAACCCTTCAGGTTATTGCATTTAATTCTATTCAATGAGATATCCATTTAGGAAAGTACACTTCACATCCATGTGATGTACATCCCACTACTTCGAAGCTGCAATGGCTAAAGCTAGCCTTATGGAATCAATCATTGCCACTAGTGCAAAGGTTTCATTGTAGTCAATACCATGTACTTGTGAGTATCCCTTGGCTACCAATATTGCATTATATTTCAAAGGTAAACCATTAGCAACAAACTTAATCTTGAAAACCCACTTACATTGAACTAGCTTCCTCCCTGGGGGAAGATCAACCAGTTCCCAAGTGTTGTTCTTCTGGAACGAGATGAATTCTTCTTTCATGGCTGTTTTCCATATTAGATCATGTGCTGCATATTCGTATATCTCTGGATCTAATTCAACCATCAGATAGTACTTCTCAACAAATAAATGATCTTTCATACAAAGGGCACTCTCAAACTGAGACCTATTCCTCCTAGTGTCACTAGGATTTCCAGCTAGTTCCCCAGCTGCATGAATGGTATTTGCTGCCCATTTTTATATTGTAGGACTGTCAGGATCTTTAATCAAATCATCATTATCAGACATATCAGAATCATCAAACTCATTAGTCTCTCCACTTACAATCAATGGATCTGGTGGTGAAGAAGACTCTCCAACTTCAACTGCTACTAAAGGCTCTTCTTGGAACTGAACACCTCTTTCAATGAAATATTTGTTAGTGCTCAAGTTGATCAACTTGTACCATTTTGAATCTTCAAAATACCCAAAAAATAGGCACTCTTGTCTTTCGGGCTGCAAAGCCTTTCTCCTTTTAGTTGGAATTCTAGCCCAAGCCTCTGAGCCAAAAATCTTGAAATGGGTCACATTTGGCTTGTGCCCACTCCAAGCATAGAAAGGAGTCATGCCATCAATATGCTTATGAGGCACCCTATTCTAGATGTAGGATGCATAGTTTATAGCCTCGGCCCAAAACTTTGGTGGAAAATTATTAGCCTTCATCATGCAGGTTGACATCTCCTTCGGTGACCTGTTCTTTCTCTCAACAACACCATTTTGTTGTGCTGTGTAAGGGATCGAATGCCACATATGAATACTTGCATCTTTACAATACTGAATGAGCTTAGACTTGACATACTCACCACCATTTTCATATCTGAGGATATTAGGTTTCCTCCCAGACTGGTTTTCAACCAAGGCTTTAAAGACTTTGAAGAGTTAAAAAACTTCAGACTTATGCTTTAGGAAGTAAACCCAACAATACCTAGAAAAGGCATCTATGAAGGTTAGTGCATATTTGTCTTGACTCATGAACATATGAGGAAATGGACCAAAAATTTCACTGTGGATCAACTCAAGAGGTGGATAGGTTCTCTCATGACTAGCTCTCTCAAATTTGTGCTCTAGGTGTTTTCCTAGGATACAAACTTGACAGACTCCCTTGGAAAACTCGATCTTTGGTGACCCTATGACCATATATTGTTTACTCAAATCATAAAGATACTTATGGTTAAGATGGGAAAATCTTTCTTTCCAAATCTTACTTGCCTCATTAGCATGAATTAGAAGAGAAGAGGGGTTTAAGTAGGGTAGAAAATGGGAAAACATGTATACCTTCGAAGTGTGATCAACAACACCTTTTATTATGAATTTACCATTCGAAATCTTAGTTATTTCAACATCATCAGGGGAGAAGATGACATTCTTTGGAGACCTAGTGTGAGTCATCTGATACACTGACAAGAAATTAGAGGCAATACCTAGAACATACAACACATTATTGAACTTACCATGGTCAATATCAATCCTTCCTTTCCCCAAATTGTCAGTGAGAGAGTCATCTCTCAAAACTATTGGTGGACCTTTCGACATGTCAAGAGAGGAGAATTCCCTTTTTGTCGAAACCATATGTCTAGAAGCTATAGAGTCTATGATGAATCTAGGTGAGCCTGATGTGCCAGAAACCAAGGCATGTACTCTCTCTCTGTCCTATGAATTTGTTCCTCCTTCCATCTTCTTTGAGCAATCAGGAAAGGAGATGTTATTCATCTCCAAGAGTTGGGTCAACATGTCAATTTTCTTCTTCATACAAGAGATCTTGAGATGATAGCCCTTACTGCAATATTCACACTTGCTCATTTCTCCGTTGTTCTTCTTCATCTGGAAGTTCTTCTTGGAACCTTGGGGTTCCTCTTGAGACTTGTTCTTGTCTCTCTTTTGCTCACATGGATTTTTATATTTTTTCTTGCTTTTTGAATCCACCCTTGAATCTCCAGCAACAAAAGATTGGTATTTTTAAGGTTTGATGGTGCCCATTATCACCAACTTATCTTGTTCATGTGTGAGGAATTCCATGAACTCTGCAAGCTTAGGCATCTTCCAGGATCGAGTTGTCAACTTGGTGGCATGGAAGGTTGAAGAAAACACTAAATAGTCAGGGCCAAGCATTGAGAGTATGGCCAAAACTAATTGTTCTTCCTTCTTTTCGATCCCACACTATTTTAGCAGCAAAACAAGGGCTTTAAACTTGGAAAAATAGAGTTGCAAGGATTCGAAACTACTAGGACTCAAGGAGCCTAGATAATTATCAATTTGATGTCCTCTCATCTCATATGTCTTACCAAAAATATCTACAATATTCTCCCACACTTCATTAGGTGATGTCAATCCATCAAGATGAAAGAGGAGGTCTCTTGACATGCTTAGACACAAAAGACCATAGGCCTCATCCCTTCTGTTGTGCCATTTGATTTTCTCTACAACTGCATTGGGCTCTGCCTTAGTTTCCATAGTAACCCTATAGATATATTTCTCTCTCAACAATATCTCCATCTCAACTTTCCACTCAAATAAATTGAATGGAGTCAAGATGATCTTCTGAGATTGGTCCATAGCTCAGAAACTGTGCCCTTCAGTCAGAAGAATATGCTTCGAGTCAAGATGTCGAACCGGAAATAACAATACAAAAGGAGAGAAATCGATCTGCAAAGGATCTGATACCATGTGGAAATTGAACCCAAGAGATAGATCAATTAGACTCACAAAATTGCTAATAAAACATGCAAAATTAACATCAAAGGAGACTAAAATTGGAGCATAACACTAATATGTATTGAATAAGTGTACAATAGCCAACCTTGTGAAATAAGAGGATGTTGCAATATATAATTACATGAGATATTCGAATGCATAAGAATGCAATTCGAAAAGGTCAAAAAGTAGGCTTACTAAATCTAGTAAAATCCCCCATAGGTGCATAAAGCAGTTTCCAAATCCACCAAGATGCTCATGAATTGGCTAAGTCATGTAGGAAAGCTAATGAGGAATGGAAAGAAAACTCATACATGCTTTTATTAGGATAAAAGGAGGGAGGATGATGTGGGAAAAAAAAAGTCAACTACACCTAGTCTAGCTTTTCCTTTTGCCTTAATTCTCAATAAAACAGGCACTTTTTCAGAAAACGTAGATATGTGCTTTGGAGGATCTCGAATAAATAAGACATGCTAAAATGGGTTTCCAGGAAGTTTCCCAAGTGCTCCATGACTCATTTTTGGAATTTGTTGACTTCTAGGACATGTAGAAGGAAACTAGCATAGAGTGGAATCTATGAGACTAGGTAATAAGACAAAAATGATTTAATTAATGTCTAAGGTAGGTTATTATGGGTTGATTATTATAACAGAGAAACAAATATGAAGGAATATTCGGGTGTTGAGAACAGACAATGGGGGTAAGTATACCTCCAATGAGTTTTTGGAGTACTTTTTAACAGAGGGGGTCAAGAAGGATCACACCGTGCCTCATACCCTGCAGTACAGTGGAGTTGCAGAGAGAAAGAACATGATTATTGTAGGAGAAACCAGGGCCATGATATTTGAATAGGGATTACCACTATTCGTTTGGGTCAAGGCATACAGGACCAAAATATACATTCAGAACAGGTGTCTCAACACAACTTTGGGGACAAAGACACCCAAGGACATATTCATAGGCACTAGACGAGGTGTGATCCATATTTGCATTCATCGAATGACACTAGGAATAAGTTGGATGCTTCTAGAGAAAACAGGTTACTTGTTGTCTATAGCAAGACTTTGTAGGCATATAGAGTATAGATTGTTGCTCACAAGAGGATCATTGTGAGAAGGGATGTCCAGTTTAATGAGGAAATGTCCTTGTGGGGATATATGGAATTACCAGCAGAGCAAAATCATGCACAGGACTTGGGGGTCAAGCTAAAGGATCCACAGGTACAGGTACTAGTATAGAAAAAGGGTACAAGTTTTGGTAGTTAGAGGGATTCAGGTGGACAAGATTCTTCAATCATTGACTTAGAGGATGAGATGGAACATGAGAAGGATATCCATCAACCATGATAGGTAGACACTAGGCCAAGGCCTAAATGGTTTAGCTCCATAATTCAAGATTCCAGGAAGGTGGATCCTCCATAGAGATCCATGAGAAGGAGAAAACCACTAGAGAGACTTAGATATATGGCATGAATGACAGACTTGATTAACTATGATCCTTCCAACTTTGAGGAGGCTGCACAACATGATGTGTGGCAAGAGGATATGGTTAAGGAGTATGACTCCAACATGAAAAACCAAGTATCGGAGGTTGTTTCAAGGCCATAAGGGAAAAAGGTGGTAGGATCTAGATGGATCTACAAGGTGAATCTTGCAGCAGAAGGAATCATGGAGAAGTACAAGGCATGCTTCATGGAAAATGGGTTTTCTTAGAAGGGAGGTATTGACTATGAGAAGATGTTCTCCCCTGTTGTCAAGTTTATTCCATTCAGACGATTATCTCACTAGCAATTGAGATGAGTTGGCGATTCCATCATATGGACGTCAAGACTTACTTCCTCAACATAGTGATAGAGGAAGAGGTATATATTGAGAATCCATAGGGGTTTAATGTGGAGAATATGGAGACACGTGTATGCATGCATCGTAGAGCTCTTTATGGGCTCAATAAGACACCTCGATCATGGTACTCGAGGATAGACTGTTACCTATGGGAGATGGGATTTCAGAGGAGTGAGGCTGACCACAACCTGTACTTCTTGGCAAGTGAGGTTCCTTTCATACTAGTATTATATGTAGATGATCTCTTTCCTACAGGAGATGAAAGGTTGATTTACCAATGCAAGTCCAACCTTGCAGTTGAGTTTGAGATAAAATACCTTGGGTTGATGGATTACCTTCTAGGATTGGAGGTTTGGTAGAGATATGGGTGCTTCTTCATTGTACAGGGGAAGTATGCAGTGGAGATCTTGAAAATATTTAGGATGATCAATTACAATCCTATGGGCATACCTCTAGTTTCAAATTGAAGGAATATTGGTGCATCAGGGTAAGAAATATTTGATCCTACCTTGTATCATCGACTTATCGAATCTCTTATGTATCTGGTCAAAACACAGCCAGACATCATATTTCTAGTCAACTCTTTGATCCATTTCATGGTGGACCCTCGAAGAATGGATTGGATGGTTGCAAGGAACATACTTCTCTACATCATAGGTAAAATGGATTGTGGGTTGGTTTATGAGTGCACGGGGAGTGTATAGTTAGCAGGATTCACATATGTTAACTGGGTAGGATGTGTAGAGGACTAGAAGAGTAATTTAGGTCATCTCTTCATCATTAGATCAATGGTTATTTATTGGTTCAATAGGAAAAGGAAGTCACTTGCATTGATCTTGGCAAAGGATGAGTAAATGGAAAACATTTTGGCTACTTGTGAGGGTATGTGTCTGTGCAAGTTACTTTCAGGGTTATTCGAGTGTGAGCTAGAGGACATAGTAGTTCACTCTAACAATCATAGTAGAAACAAGCTATCTGAAATTTGAGTGTTCCATGACTGAAGAAAACTCATAGACATCAGGTACAAACTCTGAAGAGATTGTGTTTAGAGAAGAACCATTCGGTTGAAGTACATACAGACGGATGAGCAGGTGGTAGAAATTTTTACCAAGGTACTTAGCAGACAAATTTTTTTAAAGTTCAAGGATAAGTTGGGGTTGATATTGAATCCCTTCCTTATTGAGAAGGACTGTTAGAAATCAACAAAAAGGAAGGTATTCTAGTTTTGCATGTGTCCTTGCATGTTAGACAGGCATTAAACTGGAAGAAAAATCTATTAAAGTGATTTTCCTAAGTTTTTACTTAGGAAAATACTTTAATTATTCTATTTTGATTTTGACTTAGTGGAATCAGTTTATTGAAGTGAAAAGTGAAATATTTAAGTTATAGTTAATATAATCTTGGCCATTGATTCTCATCGAAGGATCTCATTCATAAATCCATAGTGACGGTTAGGGTCTTCACTTATCCATTGAGTTAAAAGGAGATTTGGTGGAGGATAGGTACACAGGTACACAAGAGAGATATAGACAGATAGAATTCGAAAAGAGGAGTTTGAAGAAAATATGGAGGAGAAGTTTCCCCACACGTTCACTAGGCTGAGCAAGTACTGTATTGATCATGTAGAGGACCAGCACATAACAAAGTAAGAGTGCCATACAACTATCATAAAATACCATTTGGATATGTAATATTCACATCAACATCTATACAGAGTATGTACAATAGGTCATACAACTGGATCGTACAATTGCACAAGGTAGCTGGTTTGTGCTATTGGGTTGTCTAGTGATTTTGCTAAGGTTTCTTTCGCCGTGTTGGGTGTATTTTACCTATTGGTTGTAAAAGTTCCATATCTTGATAATATAAATTTTATATCTGAGTACTGCATGAGTTTTCCCATCTTGGGTTTTTCTTGGGCTTTCCATACCCAAAATATCTGTGTCTACATGTGATGTGATGTTGTGACTATTTTGTCAATATTTTATATTCTGCTGCATACTAGTAAATAATTGCATGCATGGTTTTCTAGTAACAAATTAAATATATTGTTTATCCCTAGTTGAGGTTTAAAGGAAAAATTACAAATACTAATAGTGGAATAGATGTCAAGGAAGTACCAATAGTAGAACCTTTAACTCAGGAATAACAAGTTTTTATATAATGGATGTAAATGATATAAATTTGTCGATATTTACCAGAAATGGGTTAGAGGACCCTGAGTAGCATTGGTTTCTATTTGAATTTGTATGTATAGTGCAACAAGTCCAATATGATTCTATAAATAAATCACAATTGATCACAACCCTTAGAGGTCATGTGCTTAACTGGTATATGAAATTCTTTGTGGTTCTAGCAGGGATTCCCTAGAAATCATTAGATAAAATTTGGACGGGACTAATAGATGAGTTTAAGAAATCTAAATGTGAATTGCAATGCATTAAGGAGTTAAAATATATCAAACAACTACCGATTGAATGTTTGCGACATAGAACAAAGATTTAAAATGGTAATGGAAAATTTTAGTTTTTAGATTTCAAATGTCCAACATAAAAAATGGTTTATTGTGGCAATGTTATCGCATATCTATGTTCCTTTGATGCAACTAGAGATAGTATCACATAGAAAGGCTCTTGAGATTTATATGAAGTTGGAGGCTTTACCGGTCATAGAACCTTGTGTGGGGATGATGAAAATAAAATCACATCTTTCCAGCTTCACATTGCAACTTCAGGATATTATCAAGAAATGAAAATAAGTGCAAGACAATATATGGTGTACGCGATGCATAATGGAGGTCCATCATAAATATTTGCGTTCAGCATTCATGAACTATCTTGCATCAAGCGCACCATGTTGGGATTATTATTAATCCTCCCTTTGACCACAAAGTCTAATAGTCTATTTTCCTAACTTATGAGGTCTTCATCAATCAACTAGTGCATCGAGTAAACACCTAGTGAACATCTTCCACTTTCTGCACCTAATTTCATGTGTTTAGGTGCCCTAGGAGCCAATCCCTATAATTTAGGAACCCACTATGAGTACCACTAGAATTCTTCTTTAGTTGACCTTGGTAGGTAATCAGTTATGGACAGTTATGCTCCAGTTACCATCAGTTAGATCTTAATTAGTTATCCTACCGCTAGTTTGTATAATTGAATGGAGTGTTGGTTCCTTTGTTCACATACCCTCATCAATTAACTGATTGTAGACTAAGTTAGTTATTCGTAGTTGTATTAGTGAGCTCCAGTGGTGATTTTCCCACACTGAGTTAGCTCTAGAGTCATCCCGAGTTGGTATATTCGAATCCGATATTAGTCATTTGAATTATCCTATATGTATAACCATTGTATTACATATTAATTACTAATTCATGAATATAATAATATTATTCCAATTTTGTCTCTATGTGTGTACAATTTTTCCATGAGTAATTGATCAATCTATGCTAAATTTTTCTCTCCCTTTTGCAACATTCTCTTCTCATTTGAATTCATGCAGGCTAATGATCCCATGCTTCATTGAACTTGAAAAACCAAATCTGATAAATACACAAGGGATGCCTTGGTGTAGAATTTTCTGGACTAGAGGACATCAGTTGGAAGAATGCTCATATTTACAAAAAAATAGTAAGTGCACCAGACATCCTATATTGTAAATTTTGTCGATCAATGGGAAATGATGAGAAATATTGTAGAGCATATGTGTTGCTACAGTAGAAGACATTGAACACAAACCTGATGAAAAATGATGAACAAATGCAAGCCGAGTGAGATTAGGAACAATACCCATAGGAACAATACCAGTAGGCATAATACCATCAACCTAGGGGGGTGTAATTTTTAGAGGTCTAGGACGAGGACAAGGATTTTGTTGTGGAAGAGGCCAATTAATTTTTTACAGTTGTGATCAGCGTAGACATTTTTCCATAAATTCCTTTAATCACATATCGACATGTTTGTATTGCAAAGCATTGGATGATATTGTTGGAGAATGTCCATAGTAGATTGCTAAGTGGCATGATAGAAACATGGGAAACCGAAAGCCACCTCATAGTGATAATCCAAACATACATAAGAATTATACTTAACCGAGGAAGCCTAATATTGTTGTCGTGGAAATACAAGTTTATGCATATGGAGGAGATCAAGAAGCACCATATGAACAATTGAGAGTGCAACTAGCACAACAAAATAAGGTGTCATTTGATGTCCAGAAAGAAAAGGAAGCATACTTTGATTGTATACATGAGTTCATCATCAAAAATAAATCATTGACTTTTATGGTTGTACTGAATGAAGAACCAATATTGGAAATGCCTCAAAGATTCAAACAACTATTGAAAAATAAACCCACATAAAAGGTTAGTAAATTAAAAGATTTCCTTAAATGTTGTTTAAAATTAATAGAATATAAAGATGTTATAGAAGAGCTAACCACTTTAATCAAAGAACCTCACATAGACATGCAACCAGAAAAAAGAGTTAGTCACATTGGGAAAATATTGAAAATTGATCGTGATCTAAGGATGAATTCCTAGCTAGGTGATTACGACATGGATTATATTATAATGGATTTAGGTTCATATGTTAATATTGTTACCAGAAAAACATCGAAAAGTATGGGAAATCCTAGATTAGTATGCTCTCTTGTTCTTCTAAGATAAGACAATCAATCAAAGGTTTTACCTATTGGTCGACTAACACAAGTTCCTGTCGAGATTGAAGTAATTTTGAATTAAGTATATTTTGAGGTGATACATATTGTAAATGGTACAAATATGTATCCCGCATTTCTAGGGATCGACTAGGCTATTGGAAATCAAACTATTATCAATTTCAAGAAGAGGATATTAACGTTTGAGGATGTAGAGGTAAGGGTGGTTACACCATTTGATCCTCTGGAAGGCCATAGGTATGTTGAGCAAGTAACTAATGAAGCACAAGATAGGTATATGGACCGTATCTACAATATTTCTTTTATGATGGACGATTATGTGAATCTAATGCTCAATGGAAAACTAAGTTGGTGAAGTATTAGTTCATGTTCATCGGACCAGGAAAAGCTTTGGAAAAATGGAAGAACCGACGACATGAAGTATCTATGTGGAAATGCACAAGAATTACAAAGTATGTGCAATGGGTAGGTGCTGAGGTATGTGATCTACCTACCTATGAGGGTTTACCTAGCCTGGAATCGTTTCTTAAAGAGTTTTAAGAGAAAGTATCTAAACCTCAACAATTCTTAGCCCTGGATTTTGCATTGAAGGCTAAACCTTCAAGATGGTTTGTTGTGCATAAGTATACTATTTTAGAATGGACTCAATGCCAAAGATTGTTGGAAGTCTGATTTGGAGAAAAGTTTCTCAATACTAGTCCAAAATATACAATACTAACTAATGCTATCGATCCTATTGAGCATTATTGCGTGACATGGGAGACATCACTGTGACATGAATGGGTCCACTATTTCATACACACTTTAGACATGATACAAAGAAACTGGTATACATTGGTTGAGCTACAACAAGGAACAAATAAGAAGAAATATCTAGATGCCAATTTTGCACATAAGTTTAAATTTGTTGATGGAAATCCTTCAATTGATGCTCATCTACAAGTAACTAGAACTAAGATATTTGATGATATGTCTTTGTCGATGACAACCTAATTTCCGTCAAAGAAATGGAACAGTCCAGCATTGGAAGGAGTGCTACAATATGACATGTGAAGATGATGATGATGACACACATGACATAAATATCCCCGAGTATGGAGGTACTTGCATAGTGGAAGGGTCAGGTATATCAAGTGACAAGTTTTTGAATCCTTTGAAAATAAAGAAAGTAAATATTAGTTCTTTAGAGAATGCAAAATCTACCAATATTGGATACTGCTAGGATGACGAGACTGAAAAAACAATTATAGGCCTATTACATGAGTTTCAAGATCTATTCCCTGCTAAATTTTCATAAATGAAGGGAATTGTTGGAGATCTAGAAGAAATGAAAATTCCATTGAATCTCAGCGCAAAACCTATCAAATAGAAAGCACACAAACTCAATCCAAGGTACAAGGAAAAAATCAAGGTAGCATTAGACATAATGTTAGATACAAGAATTATAAAACTTGTTGAAGAATCTAAATGGATTAGTCATATGGTAACACAAGACAAGAAAACTGGTGAAATTCATATCTACGTTGACTTGAAAGAGCTGAATGATGGCTACTTGCATGATCCATTTCTGACCTTGTTTATAGATTAAGTATTGGAGAGATTTGAAGGGAAATAAATATATTCATTTACTAATGTATTCTCAGGTTACCATCATATCAGTATTACAAAGGAAGATCTTAAAAAAACGAACTTTCAGATGGAATGCGAATGTTTCCACTATACTGTAATTCCTTTTGGACTCAACAATCCTCCTACTATTTTTTCAAGAATAGTTGTATTTTCTTTTAAAGACATCATCCATAAATTTATGGAGGTATAGTTTGATGATTGGATGGTGTTAGTGCTAGTAAAACAGGACATTGAGAGTCTCAAAATGATACTCTACTGGTGTTAACAGTTCCATATTTCCCTTAATTTTAAGAATTGTATTTTTTGTTCCCCTTTTGTAATCTTATTGGTTCATGTGGTTGTTGTACTCATGATTTCCATTAGACCAAATCCCATAGGTATTAATCTCTTCCATAATCTCCATATTTAGGATCTCGGGAGGCGATTAGTCCATGTCACAACATTCACAGGGAGCGTTGAACCCAATTTCCAACAATCTCTCGCCCAACAAAACCGAGTAAGTTTTGAACCCTTGAACTATTGTTTTGATACCATTTGTTGGACTCACAATTATCGTTAGAACAAAACCCACAAGTATTCATATCCTCCACAATTTCCAGAGTTACGATCGCAAGAGGTGATTAGTCCATGCCACAAAAATAATGAGGAGCGTTGAGCCCAATGTTCAGTAGTGGTTTGTTGATATAGAATACTAATGGATCCTATAAATATCATGATTATTGTTTACCTACCACCACCCTCGATGGTGAATCAACTAAGAACTACATTAGGTCATACGGGGTATTACAAAAATTTCGTCAAAGGATATGTACAGGTTACAGCCCCTACAGATAAATTTTTGAAGAGGGATATCAAGTTTCAATGGAATGAGCAATGCCAAGAGAGACTGGATGTCCTTAAGAATAAGTTGCTTACAACACCTATATTGGTCTTTCCAGATTGGAAAAAATAATTCATGTGCATGTCGATGCATCATCTGTTGCGTTGGATGTTGTACTTATGCATCCAGGTGAAGGTTCTATTAATCATCCAATTTCATTTTCTAGTAGAAAATTGTCGACAACAGAAAATGAATATACCACTAAAGAAAGGGAAGGACTCACTATGGTATACACTCTTAAAAAATTACGACATTATTTGCTAGGAGGACACTTTAATATGTATACATATCACTATCCATTCAAATACCTGGTCAATAATCAAGTGTAGGGGGGGAATATTTGTTGATGGATTCTCTTCTTCCAACAATTTGACTTTGAGATGATTGTCAAACCGGGTCGACTAAATATAGTACCACACCATCTGTAGAGGTAAGAAAGTGGAGAATATCCTAGTAATTTCAAAGTTAGTCTTCCTAACAAATAACTATTTTAATTAAAGTTGTTTGATTATAACTATAGATTTATTAAACATCTCTTAACTATAGGATATGCACTAGAAGGATTCAATACAACTCAGAAGAAACAATTAGTTGTAAAAGTTGCAGATTTCTAGTTGATCGTTGGAGATTTATACAAGATGGGTCTAGATGAAATCCTTCATCGATGTGTCTTGGAACATGAGATACTAAAGGTATTGTATGAAGCATGTGTTGCTGTCATACAAGGAGATTATATAGGAAAGAAACAATGTGCAAGATAGTACAAGCCGGATTGTGGTGGCCTACTTTTGCATGCAGACGCTAGAGATTACTGTCACAATTGTGATATCTTCTAAAGAACTGGAGAACCATCGTGACCATATAAGATGGAGCTAGTACCATAGGTGAATTTAGAGGAATTTGAAAAATGGGGTATTGATTTTTTCAGTCCTATCAATCGATCAGGAAAAAGAATAGGTGCACATTATATAATAATTGCGACAAACATTTTGACAAGATGGGATGAAGAAGTTCCGGTAAAGGATTGTATGCCTGAATATTTTGATAAGTGATAAAGGAACACATTTTATGAATGATTTGTTTGACAAATTAACTGATGAATTCTAGATTTAGCACTAGAATATGACACTGTATTTCCCATAAGTGAATGGTGTTGTCGAAGCATTCAATAAGATCTTAGAAAATGCATTGAAAAAAATATGTAACATTCAAAGAGATGATTGGGAGGATAATATACATGTAGTACGATGGGATTATCGCATAACTTGCAAAAATTTGACAATACAGACTCCATTTAGACAGGTTTATGGAAAAGAAGTTATCATACCTCTAAAATATATTGTACATAGTCTAAGGATAGTCATGATTACTAAAATGACCGATGTTGGTGCTATCAAAGAAATATGGTTACATCTAGTCTGATTAGAAGAGGATCAATTTTTTGTAGGTTATCATCAGAATATCGAGAAGGAGCGACGAAAATTTTGGCATGACATCCATACTAAGTATAAGCAATTTTAGGATGGAGGTCTTGTTCACCTATATGACAGTAAGTTTTTTAAGAATCCTGGAGATCTTAGAACACATTAGCTGGGGACATATGTTTTCATTCATATCACTGAGGGAGGTGCATTTCAATTGCGAAAGTTAGATGGTAAACCCTTCAAGGAGTTAGTGAATGGAAGTCAGTTATAACCTTATCAGGATAGCCTCACTTTGGTCGACTGATAATTCAACAAGTCAAAAACAAAAAAGTTTATGAGTGTTTTTGTCACAAGTTTATGAGTGTTTTTATCATAATATTATGGGTGTTCAAAAAGAAAAATTGTTGTCACGCACTATATGTCTATTGCAACAGAAAAATTTTGGTCACGGACTATATGTCTTTCGCAAGAGAAAAATTGTGGTCGCAGACTATATGTATGTCGTAAGAGAATAATTGATGTCCCATGATGGATTTTTGTTTCAATTGATAGTTGGATGAAAGTTAATTTAAGGTAATGGAATATTTTGGCAACATGTTTTTTGGTCACATCTGTCTTTAATGTTAGAAACAGGACCGTAGAGAAAGAACAGATATACAGTTAAATCATTAAAAAGGATGCAAAAAACACATTAAACACATTACAAAGAGATAGAGATAAAACGTGGTTCACCCAAATGATGGGCTATGTCCACATAGAAATTTCCATTCCTTTTATTACCATCCAAAAAGGTGAAGGGATATAACCTATAGCAAGCTCGTTGCACTTCCTCTCCACACTCTCACAGTCTCTCTCACACAATCACATAGATTGTTTACAATGCTACAATGCAATACACAACCACGTTACAATCCTTTCTTTTATAGGGGAAATACCATGGGAAAATACTACGGTTAACCCAATACCATGGGTTCGCAAAAATGTTGAGAAACAAAGATCCCAAACTTGGGGAATGAGTGTATAGTAAACCTAGGGTACAAACAAAACTAAATAACATCTATGAACGTAGAATATCAGGATCCACAACCAATAATTAATGGACAATAAATATCATTCAACTTATAGGAGAAGTGACGGTTTGGTTGGTGATTTCCTTGACATGATTATAAATATTGCTTGAAAGGAAATTAAAATCTAAAAGAAACATACTCGCTTCTCCTGCAAAATCATGGAAGAAATGGAAAAAAATATGGAAGCAGATATGGACTTAGAATTTGTGTCCAAATATCTCAACCTTCGTTTGGTTGGCTTCTAAAGACCTAGCAGTGACTTGGGAACAAATCAGGAAATAGGGCTTGAAATCCCTTCAAGATATCCTTTATGTGCTCAGGACAAGAAAACCCTTAACCATATTCTCAATATGTGCCCCTTCTCTTCCTTGATATGGGATCAAGGAACCACTACACTTAGAACCTGTGGAAGATAGAGAGAATGCATTTTATCTACCTTGAATTGTGGATATTTACTTCCCTCAAGAACAGAATCTTGAATATTATTTGGCAACTTCTTATTGTATTCATCATTTGGAAAATATTGAAAGAGATGGATCCTGAAATATTCTAGGAATCTGAATTGACGAAAGGCTATATATGGATTCAAATAAGGAAATACATCCTACAAATGATCAACGTCTCACCCTGGCTGGAAGAACACCAACAATGTTCAGAATTAGAGAATCCCATCTTGTCCACCTTTCTTCCACATATTTTGATATACCACCCTCAATCTCTACTCCAGGAAGTTGGTATCCCCATCCAATAGTTTTCTTGAAGCTCAATTTTGAAGAATCCTTGAAAGGTAGTTCCCATGCCTGTTTAGAAAAGGTAGAGTCTTCTGTTACAATGCTAGAATGATTATTTGGGCTTATGCCAGTGAGATAGTAACAACCCCACATAATTACAAGCCCTTATTCAAGGCATCCTCATTTCTTCTCAACAAGGATTCACAAAACATAACATGGAAGGAGACTCTGAAGTCATCATTCATTTTTTTTTAAAATAATGTAAGTTTCGCATACCATCAAGATCTCTAATAATTGGAGGCTAGAGGCTAGAATCAAGAAACTAGCTGGAATTATTCAAAATATCACTTGTTGACCAGCCCTCACTCCTTCGCATATTTGACAATCAACAAAAAATAAGGAATACCACCTAGCAAACATTGGATTTGATCAACTAAGCGATATGCTCGATTCAGATTGGACAATAGTTGAAGCCAATGACCTTGTTCAATCTTGTAGTAATTTCAAAAACTGATACCTTTGGTTCTGCATTTGGGTGTTTAATTTGGAGCATGCCACCATCCCCATGGATGATAGATAAGGTCGAACACTTGGCCCACTATTGGGACAACTAGCAGACCCGATTGGACTTTTTTGTGATGCATTATTAGGAGAAAATGTGTATATAGATGTGGGGATTTAACAAGTTTTGTGTTGAGGTGATGTTTTATCACATGTATTTGATGGATAAGAAATAATGTCAAAATTATCGGTGATGACGGCATGGAAACTTGTTTATTTCCATGGAGTTTAGGACGATAATGAAGAAGTGGGAGCAGAGGAATGATGACATGAAACATCCCTCGTTTGGATATCATTTGGCCATAGCATGCTTAAGTACTTGGGAAAATATCATGAGTAGTTGCAAATGGTATGGTGATTCTAGATATAAAGTATGGGCTTTGTCAAAGAGATTATATTTATGTGTTAGAGAGAGGTGACCTGCAAAGCTATGGAAGCTTCATTCTCAGTGATGTATTGTTGTAGAATTCCCATTGAGCTTTGATTTTAGCATGTGTTAATTATTTGCAAGATAATTCAAGACAAAGGGATGGAGGGTTGTGAAATGTCATAGGTATTTTTATTTATGTAGTTGCAATCGAGCATAACATGTTACAGAAGATTGCAGTCTATATTTGATGGGGATGTGGTGGCATGACTTGGTTGCATAATTTGTAGAGTTGCGGAATCACCATAACATGCTATGGAAGGTGGTAGTTATCTGACCATGCCATGTTGCAGATGATTCTTAGAAGCTATGATTTTTCTTGTTGAATTTGGGTGTAGAGGAATGATGACATGAAATATCTCTCTCCTAGATATCATTCGGTCATATCATGTTCCAGTAGTTACAGATATCTCATGAGTAGTTGCAAACAATATTGTTGTTCTAGATCTAATGTCTAGGCTTGCTAAGAGGGAATATATGTTTGTATTAGAGAGACACGACCTACAAACTTGCAAAATATGCATTCTATGTGATGTTTTGTTGAGGAACACACATTTGACCTTTGATTTTAGCATGAGTTATTTAGTTGTGAGAATATTTGATTAATGGATAGAAGGTTGCAAAATGTCCTACGAAGTTTTATTCAAGTGACTCAATTTTGGGGTAACCTGTTTCAAAAGAGTACATTCTTGATTTGATGGAGATACAGTGGAATGACTTGATTGGAGAATGGCTATTATCACGAAGCTTTGTAGAGTTCCAAAACCACCATAACAAGTTGTGGAAGGTGGTAGAGATGTGATCATTCAATGTTGTGAATGATTCCCACGAGTTGTGATTGTTCTTGTGAAAAGTGGAAAAATGTTTATGAGCTATTGTGAAAATTGGTATTTTGCACCCAAGGTATGTGGAAATTGAACCCAAGCAGTAGAAAAATTGCGCTCATAAAATTTCTAATCAAACATGCAAAATTCCACAAAAAGGAGAATGAAATTGGAGCATAACACAATCCTATATGGAATAAATATACATCAGCAAACCTAATCAAGTAATAGGCTGTCCAAATATATAATTACATCATAGATTCCAAAGAATAAGGATGCTATTCGAATTGGACAAAAAAAAGGCTTACTAAACTAGTCAAAATCCCCCATTGTTGGAGACATTTACCATCATACACACTCTTTCGGTCAAATTGGCCTAGTTAAACCACTATCCTAAGTTTAATTGACATCAGTGGAGCATTAGTTACCATCATCCTACTCATCCTCACGCCTACCTATAGTCAAGGAGGCTAACTTAGCCTTCCCTACAGTCAAGGAGGCTAACTGGAGCACTCCAGGGGTGATCTGGGTGACATTCATGCACCTAATTGCTAACTGGGGGTTACTTTCAGTTCAACCAATCAGTTACAGTCAGTTAAGGCGCCTCCATGCATTAAATATATTATTTAATCATTATTTATTGATTATTTTATTATTATTTAATGAACTGGAGTGAACTAGGCGCCTTCACCAACTTCTGATGGTCAGTTCAGCTTCAGTTAACCTCATCAAGGTTTATTGGAGTCATGCAGTACTAGCACTTGATGGTTGGTTGCTATGACATGTGTTTGATCTCCTTTAGTTGAGATTAAGTCATTTATTGCACTCCAACTTCAGTTAGGATTGGTGAGTCAATTAAGGTTTTTTGTCAAGTGGTTAACTGGGTGGTATTGCATGGCAAAGAGTCAGTTAAGCTAGACTCATGAATGGGAATTCGAATTGTCCCTTAGTTATTCTAATTCTTCATTGAGTTAAGCCATGGCTCATGCATGGTATTGTAATCCTTTATTGTTTATATAATATACAGAGAGGAAACTTATTTGGTTCCTGAAAATTTCCAATTCATGAGTAATTGTTAATAATTCTTTGATGAGATTAAATCTTAGTTCCTAGATCATGTGCAAGAATTAATATGGTATCAGAACTTACAGTGGGAAAAAGATCAATTTCTCCATGAAATGTGAGCAATAGCTCAAGTCTTTTATTTTTCCCTTTATGTTTTGATTTGCAGGTCTTAACAGGTACAACTTCGAATGGACTCATCAATCCCTCTTCTCACCCCATTCACAAGCTATTCGGAATGGAAGCTGAAGATGATTGCATCTCTGAAGAGACAAGGTCTCTATGAGGTTTCTATTGGGATTGGAAAAGAGTCTTATGAGAATGAGAATGACTGGTTAAATGACCGTGATAGAGCTTATGGAACAATAGCTCTGGCCCTTGATGATAGCTTGTACTACCTTATTCCTAATCATGCTGAATACCAAAAGAAATTCTGGCCAATATTGGACAGAACCTTTGGCAAGCACAATGAGGATCATAATAGTACTTTGGAGATTGCAGCCAGCACCACAAGAGTTCTTCACTCAAAATTCACGGCCACTACTCTCTCTGATGAAGTTGTTCAAGATGAAGATGAAGCAGAATCTTCTACACATTCAATTCGAATTGAAGAAAGTCTCCATGAAGTGACTCCTTCTCCTGATGCTCCGGAAGTTCATGAGATATCTGATATCTCATCTTCTCATATTGCTGAAATAGAAGAAGACATTCGAATCTCTGATATTGAATAAAAATGCTGCTGCACTTCCATGCAAACATTCACCGGTGATTTTTCTTTGAATTCTGTGCAAAATTTACCAGTAATTGCTTCCGAAAGTGAAGAGAAATTTGATTTTTCTTCCGCTAATGTTGCTGCTGGTGTGCAAATATGTGACACCTTGGATATTTTTGAAGAAATATCATATTATCAGAGTGATCCATTCACTCCCCATGATCTATATCTTTCAACAAATTCCTGCAGGATTGCATGCACCAAAATTTAGAATTTTGAAGAAGAAGAAAACTGTGCATCTACCGTATCGGTTGACCATAATTTTGGATCTGATATGAACCTTATTGGATCTGGCATGATCTTATTTGGATCTAATATGATATTTATTGGTTCAAAATTTCAGGTTCATAAACCTTCAGTACTGCTTGTAGCTGTTCTCATCAACGGTGTGAAGAAACAAGTACCGCAAGTCTCCTACAAAACTGCTGCTGGGGATTTGATTTCAATTCATAGTTTTGGATCTGTTGTGAACTTATTTAGATATGATTTACATTCTGATATGATATTATTTGGTTCATATTTTAAAATCCAAGAGCTTTCAGCCATGCTTGTAGCTGCTCTCACCAATTCCGGTGTGAAAAATCAAGTACCACAGTTCTTCTTCAAATTTGCTGCTGGGGATTTGGTATTAGTTTCCTCCTGTGAGGTTGCTGATATTTTATTTTGTGAATCATTAGATATTTCTGAATCTATATCAGATTATGGAGCTCAAGCATTCGCTCTTCAGAGTCCCAAGGATTCTCTACCTTTGGTCACAAGATCATCTCCTCACAGAACTAGTAAAGAGGAAGACATTCTGCATCTGCATGGACACTTGCTCCTAAGATTTGGGGCTGATTTTACCAGTCATGGTTTGATTTTCAAGGCTGCAACAA